>JAJOOE010009627.1:0-36639 GCA_036250405.1 Solanum raphanifolium | reverse complement strand
TCCCACAAAGAATTGACATAGACACTCATATACATGAAATCAATAAGATAAATGTTTCATCTTGGGCATTTTTGCTTTCAATAAGTAAATTATAAAGAAATTTTAATGAAAATATGTATAAGATATTTAAAATTGTTTATAAAAATAATATATTAAGTATGTATATTAATAAAATATATGTATATAATTCATCGGTTCGGTTCGGTTATTTCTTCGGGTTTTTTCGAATAAAATCATAATCAAACCAAATACTATCGGTTTTCAAAAATCTAAAACCAAACCAAACCAAACCCAAATAAAATCGATTTTATTTTATCGGTTTGGTTTGGTTTTTCGGTTTGGATCGGTTTTTATCCAAACCGTGAACACCCCTAATGACAACATCAACAATCAACCTGAAGGTGTACGCCAACTTACTTCAATCAGCTTTAAGCAAAACAATGAGAACATAAGCATGTGCTAAGTGCTTATCAATCAATTTGAATGGATATTATTTGTGTCGGATTTTAAATTTATAAATCAGATCTAAATAATAAAATTTGAGTTTTTCAATTTATGGTTGTCGTTTTTTTTTTTGAATTTTTCCGGTAAAGGTGTTTCTTAAGAAAAAAAACATAAAATATGAGATGAGTGATGAGACAAAAACTAATAATGAAATCATATAAAATAAACATTGTAATTTAATAAGTCATAATGAAATTGATCATAATTCAAAAATACTAAATCATGTTAAAATACGTCTAATAAGTATTAATTACACGAGAAAACATTAAAGAAAAAATAACATAAGGTTATATAATATATATGTTAAATGTTTAAATCAACGTAAAACTAAAGAACAAATATTCAACGTTATTGTCATTCTTAGTTTTGAATTAATTTGTTTTTGTAACCATTAGTATTGATTTGATTTTGATTTGGGCTTTACTAGAGTTACTAATATCTATGAACTATAATTTTTATTGGACCATTCAAAATTTTAAGTCTCAAAATTTGAAATAATAAGTTAAAAGATAAAAATTATGAAAAATTATAAGAAATATTTAGAAATTATATCAAAGTAAATATTTTTTTATGTATAAAATAAATTTGAAAAATTATATATATATAATGTCGGATTGGTTTGGTCTCAGTTGACTTTTTTTATTTAAAATCAAATCAACCCAAGTATAATTAAATTTTTTTCTATCAAACCAAGTCAAACCAAACAATTAGTTGAATTTTATTTTATTTGATTTGATTCAATTTTCGATTCGAGTTTGTACACTCCTATCCATTTATTCAATGTCTTCATTTGCAATTATTTGTAAGAAAAATAAAGTCCAGCGTTTGTTTTGTTCTTGCAACCTTTATTATTGTTTTACACGCAAAGAATGTGTTTCATGTACGTAGTAGACCATGAATATCTATCATGATTCACTAGGGTCCTTGCAAATTTAAATTGGGGCCCTATATGATTCATCTCACTCACCATTTTTCGTTGCACTAAAAATAATCTGTACCAATAATTAATTAATAATAATAGCTTAATTGTCGCTTAATATATTTTTTTAGAGATAATTAACACTCTTTGTAAATATTCTTAAAGCCTATAGTGACATTGGATCCAATGACAATTAACTAATGTCAGAAAAAACTTTAACAATCTTTATTAATGTGCATATTTATTGCCATTGAAACTATTTTTGTGATAGTGTCCTTAGTTGTAAATTCAGACTTATCCAAATTGAGTATTTATATCAAATTAGATAATACTAATTTATCGATGTAAATTAAGGGGAGAAGGTATATAATATCTTTTGTCTCATTTCATATGACATTTTTTTATAACATGTCCTAAAAAGAATGTCATTTTTTATATAATTAAAATAATTTAATTTTTTTTAACCCTCAATGAAATAATTTATAACCATATAAATATTAAGATTATTTTAAATCACAAATTTTAAGTATATTTTTTTCTTCTAAAATTTTATATCATATCAAATGATGTCACGTAAATTGAAAAATCTTAAAAGTAATTAATTGAAATTTTCGAGATTACTCTAAATAAAAAGGATAGGTATCATTCCTTAGTTCTTTGTGGAGTACAAAAAGAAAAACGAGTTAAGTGTTTTTAAACACCGGCCTCTTCAATAATTGAAATAAAATGATAGTGAAGTTTCTTTTGAAGAAAAACTCAAATTTAACTTCTCTTTCATTTTAATTTGTTTTTTTGATTTTGATTTGATATAAAATTTTAAAAAATAATAAAGACTTTTAAAATATATTATGTAGAATGTACTTCTTTATTTTCACGGTCTAAAATATATTATGTAGAAAGTTAAAATAAAAAAATTGCTAAAAAAGTAATTTTTTTAAAAATAATATCAATTTATAAGAAAAATAAAACAAATAAATTGAGACCACGGAAATAAATGATTGGAGTTTATAACAAAGTCAAAGATGAACACTTTGGACACTCATAAAAGCTAGACCATTTTTTTAACAAGGAAGAAGAAAATCTTAAACAATTTTCCTTTACATTGTGGGATTAGGGTCAAAGAGTTTGTAAAGGCAGAGTAACTTAATTTAATAGTTTTTTTTTAAAAAAAATTATCTTTAATTTAAGTCTTTTTCATAAGTTTTTTTTCCCTTTTCATTTGGTATTCTGAATTCATATTAAAATCCGATTAAATTTAGATTTGTTCCAGAAAATTTCACATTAAAAAATAAAAGGCTTCCTAACAAAGGTGATTTTGATGTCCTTATATATGTTTATTAATAGGAGTATGATAATAACATAGTAACGGATTTTCATTTTCATGCACTCAAACTTTAGAGATTTGAATGATTAAGATCTACAACAAAGTCTTAATATTATTTAGATGTATATTTAATAATTTCTATAAAATTGACAGTTGAGAATACTCCATCTACGTTTACCCACCATTAACTATCATTCACCTGCCCAACAATCATCACAACCGCTGGGGTTGGCAAATGATCGAATCGAGTTGGGTATGAATCGATCGAAAATGAGTCAAGTGAAAATAAATAAAATATTCGACTTGACTCATTTAATATGAACAAAAATGGCTAAACCCAATGAATACTATAGATATTCTATTACTCAGATTATCCATTGCTTCTTATTATGTAGAGAAAGAGAAAAGACATAAAGTGACACATGAAGTAGTCCCTCATTTTCAAAGAGACACATTAACTGTACGGGTGTCATATTACCCCACAAAAGTATTGAGTATCATTGTAAAAGGGTCATCTTGACCCATTTTCTCACCTGATTTGTGAACATGCACAACACGCGCTTGAAGGTTTGTTTTTGCTGATAAAAACCAATTAAAAAGTGCCACATTTCGTGTGTTTTCTTTATTAATTATTTACTTGCTTCAAAATCATCTTCTTCCTCAAAACATTACCGTTTCAAACTCGGCATTAACATTTTCAAGTTCTTCTTTATAATCATCTCCATTAACAACTTCCTTAAAGTCCCAATTCAACAATCAATTCTCAAATTCCCTCTATTTCGAAACCCTAATTTTGACTGAAAAAACGCAAACCCAGCAAAAATTGTTCACACCCAAGTGAGAAAATACTAAAACAAATTCAACCCAAAAACAGAGAAAGATAAAAATCAAAGCAAAACTCAATTACAGCACCAAGAAAGAGAAACAAAAAGAGAAAAAAATTCATAGAAAAAGATAATTATATACTGAAAGCGAGAAGAAAATCTGATTAGCGGAAAGAATAGGGATAAATAGAGATTGAAGAAAATGATTTTATATTAATAAATAAATAAAATGTGTGTGAAAATGTCAAATTTGACGGGGGAGAGAAATTAATTTAGGAACATTTTTTAGTTTTAATGGAAATATAGATATAACTTGTGTGTATCACACGTGAGCATCATTTTTTGAAACAAATCGGGTCGGATTGAAATTAGCGTGAGCCTCACGCACGTCTTACCAGGTGAGGAAATGGCCCTAAATGACCCCTTTACAACGTTATTCAATACTTTTGTGGGGTAATAGACCACCCACAAAGTTAAGGTATCTTTTTAAAAATTCAAAATAACTTTAATGGTGACTTTATGTCTTTTTTCTGTAGAGAAATATATACTTCAATTACAATTTTCTTTTTTCTCCTTTTTAGTGTTTGGTATGATGGAAATATTTTCATGGTTTTGTTGAAAGTATTTTTTTTTTGCTAAATGAATTGTCCTAAATCGAGGTTGAAAAGTCAAAATTTGGATCTCGAATCAAGGTTGGGAGTTGGGATTGGAAGTTGAATTTCAGGTCTGGACTCGTTTCGCATGGTGAGGTTTAAGGAAAATTTTGAATTTTTGCCCCTTACTCCATGTATGGAAGTCACTTTTCTTATATTGGAGAACAATAAGTCCATTTGAAAAATATTTTCCAAAATATTTAAGCCAATCAAACGTGAGAAATTGAAAAATATTTAATAATTAATTTTTTCATACCAAATACATCCTTAATAAGTTTACTTTCAAGTAAAATATACAGACAACTTAAAATGACCGTGATGACTTAAGCCATTCAAAAATTATGACCAATCGAAAAAAATTGATACACTTTTTATTCATACCAAACACACCCTTTGCCTATCTTTTAACTTTGGTTGTGCTGTTTTCTTATAAATAGAGCCTCTAATATGTAGAACACATAACTCTCAAACTTGAGGAAATGGCCTCCTCTTCTCTTCTATCTCCAATAGCCAAAAAGTTATTTTCTTTCTTTTCTATTTCATAGTCTTATTTTTTCTCTACACACTTAGAAAATAATTGTACTAATTTAATTTCTATTTGAATTTGTGCAGGCTAGAAGGTAAAGTAGCACTTATAACTGGTGGTGCTAGTGGCATAGGAGCAGCTACCGCTAGACTTTTTATTCAACATGGTGCAAAAGTAACAATTGCAGATATTCAAAATGATCTCGGAAATTCATTAGTAAAACAAATCGACAATAATGAACACATAATGTTTATTCATTGTAATGTCGCAATTGAATCAGACGTTCAAAATGTTGTAGATGCAACGGTTGCCAAATTTGGTAAGCTCGACATAATGTTCAGTAACGCTGGTGTAGCTGGTAAGTCAATTTCCAGCATTTTAGATGTAGATTCCGATATAATTAAAAATGTGTTCGATGTAAACGTTGTTGGAGCCTTTTTATGCGCGAAACATGCTGCTAGAGTAATGATTTCGAATAATACGAAAGGTTCGATTATTTTCACAACAAGTGCGGCAACAGTAGTATATGGTATTGTCCCACACTCATATGCTGCATCAAAAAGTGCGGTTTTAGGGCTCTCTAAAAATATCGGAGTTGAATTAGGAAAATACGGAATAAAAGTTAACTGTGTTTCTCCTCATTACATTAGCACACCACTAACGTTGAACGCGCTCGGAATAGCTGAGAGAGAAATGGGAGAGAAATGGTTTGCTGAAGGAGGAAATTTGAAAGGAGTTTTATTAGATGAACAAGATGTAGCAAATGGAGTGTTGTATTTAGCAAGTGATGATTCTAAATATGTGAGTGGTTTGAACTTAGTTATTGATGGTGGTTATAGTACTACAAATGTTGCTATAGGTGAGGCATACAAGAAATTATTCCCATCAGGTACTGCCAATCAAGTTATGCAGATTCTTATTTAAATTCGCAAAGATTTCAACCCGTTCCACCCCGTATTGTTGTTTATCCCTATAATTGTCAGAGTCTTACTTTATGTACAAGCTCTTCCTTTTTTACTTGTAATAGTAATATATTGTACTCGATCTATTGGAGTATTACACTACCGTTGAATAATTTTCTCTAACTTCATTACCTTCCCTAAAAATATTTTCTTTGCTAAGTAGTAGTATTGATTTAAGGGAAAAGAAGTGAATATGTTTCTCAACTTTGTGATTTAGACAGGACATATACTTTATTTAAAAAGTGACACACACACATATATATATATGCTTGCCGTTGAATAAATGGTGCATGTATAATACCCTTGACATCTAATAATATTATATAAAGAATTACCGATTTACTGTACCAGTTAATATCGAAATCAAATTTTAAAATACCAAATCATATTGAATTAATTGGATAATGGTAATAATATAGTATTTTGAAAAGTCAAAAACAATAATTATTGAGCTTGAAGTTTTCAATATCATACCATGTCCTGCCCTACTTATAATAGATACAAAGACAACTAAAATGATGTAAGAGTGATCAGTCGAATATTATTCGCCAACAAAATAATACATTATATATATTATATAGGTCAAATATTACTTCTTTATTTTTCAAAATCATTATCAATTGATTGTGAGCCATTGATGTGGGGGTTAAACTTGACCCTACCAAGTTCATAAATCCAAAAAATGTACAAAATTGGAGGGAGACATCCTTACCACAAGAAAGGATCAGCCTAAAAATCCTTCCAAACAAGTAAGAGTCGTGTTTAAATTTTAAGCATTCCGAGATGATATTAAAATATTCAACAAAACTCTTATAGAACATGGGTGTATTTGGACCTTTCCCCTTTAACGTAACTAAGTCAAGGGTGTTTTTGAGCCGTTAGACACAAGGGTATTTTTGAGCCAAAAGGTGGACGTCAGGGGTATTTTAGGGACGATAGGTGGATGGAGGGTAATTTTGTACCAATTTAAATATTTGAGGGGGCATTTTAGGCCCTTCTCCGTTTAATAAAACAAAAAATAATTTTAAAATTGGTGTTTTTACTTTTATCATCTGAAAAAAAGTAAATCTGAGTTATTTGTGTAACCTGTGACAGTAAAAATGTAAATAAATATTTTAAAACAAAATATATTTACTTTAAATCATATTATATAATACAAGGATATATATATGTTTTTAAACAAAATATATTTACTTTAAATCATATTATATAATACAAGGATATATATATATGTTTAAATTTTTTCCCTTTACTAGAGGTAAAGGCTAAAGCATTGAATTTATGATTTTCTTTTTAATTTTATGATATTACGATTATATGTCAAGTATTCAAGAGTTTCCTTTCTTTTTAGCGGACTTTTCAATAATATTTTTGGACTTTAAACAGTTAAGATATTGATATTAATAATCTTTAATAGAGATTTTTTCCCTATAAATACAGAAGTATGGTCCCGCACCTACAATTTCATACATATTTGTAAACAATTAATTTAGTGTATATGTGTATTTTTACTTTTATCAATTAAATTATTGAAATAATAGAATTATGAAAAAATAGGAAGTGAAGTTAAAATTGTATTTCAAATATATAATTTTTTATGTTATTGACTTCAAATTTTATTTTTCTATATTTATGGATTCACGATTGGATATCGATTAAGTAATATTCATTTCGAATTTGGTTGTTGATTTAGATTGATCTTCGAATATCCAAAAATTCAATTATTTATCCCTTAAATTCATTCTTACTCGTATTATATATGCTCAATACTAAGAAGTCTAATTTCCAAAGGTTTAATAATTAGTACTCACGAGTCACGCCACTATCCATTAGTATAAAGTCCAATATGAAATTACACAACATGGGCGACGATGAAGTGGCCCTAATCCTTATAATTGCAAAAAGCTATACATTCTAACTTCCAAAAAGTAAACTATGAGGTGAATTGAAGTTGTTAATTGTTATAATAGGTTTTAAAGACTTAAAAGTCAAAATAAAAAATTTGACATATATCCAAACTGATTAATCTAGTTGAACTTAAAATATCCAACTAAATCCGAGTTTATTTTTATTGGATAGTAATTTTTTTAATCTAAAACTCAAAAATTCAAATTGAGATTTTCATATTCAATCTGAACAACCAGAACATCTTTTCCTAATTCATATATTATTATATAGAAAATGCTCTCCTACACTTTAAATAAATTGAAAGTGATTACCTATAAATAAAGTATTCTTTTTTTTTTTTTTACAAAACACTATTTTTTTCTTCTTAAAAGTGGACTCAAACCCCTCAATTCTCTAAAATAAATATTTGAAAAGAAACACATTTAATTCATTAGATAGCTTTGATGTATAAAAACCTATTTTATTCTAAAATACAGCATAGGAAACCCTTTTCTCCCGTTAATCATATACGGATATAAATAGATACTTTACTCATCGCGTATTAATGCTATAAATATAATTTTTTAATTTATTTTTTATTAAATCAACTCACCGAAAAAAAATAAATGATAAAAATATCTTACTGAAATATTAAGAAGAGTCCTAATTTTTTTTTGTGTTTAAATGGTACAATCTTTTGTTTCACACAGATTCTTATATTAAATTTGTGAAGTTATCATAAAAAATCATTTCTATGCAAATTGTCAACCTTGCGTCTGTAGGCTATAGCTATATGCCCTTCTAAATATTTAGCCACCACATTCACATGGCTTTTTAGTTCCCAAGTTTATGACATTTAAGTAGTCACAATTTTAAAACCCTAAACCTAATGTTTATAAATATGACAATAATATACTAAAAGATCTTAACATTTTAAAAATATTTTTAGTCTAATATATATATTTTTAATTGGTACAAAATTATAAGATTTAAAAATCTTTTATATACTTTTAAATTTTATGTCAAATTAAATTAAGTTATATAAAATGAGACAAAGGGAGAAAATATTATTTTCACACAAATATTAGTCGTAATTTTTAGTAATATAAAGTAAAATTTCTCTAATTAGTCAAGTTAGACGAAGTTAAACCTAACTAGAGCTACTAGGAACTAGCTAGGTTTCCCCCCCTTCCTTTTAATGTAATTAGCCATGCGTAAAAAATATTCAAATCATAAATACATTATTTATTGTACGTTAAAGCAAAATGTACTGGTTAACTAAAAAAATTAAATAAAATGATCGAGTAAATTCTAAATATTAATGAATGATAATCTTATTTAGCAAGCTCAATTTTAAAAAAAAACGGAATTATGATCCATACAGATCTTAATATTTAATTGTAATTTCGATATATAGATTATGTAAAAAGAATTGAGGAAAAAAAAGGGAAGAAAAATAGAATATAATTATACTTTGTTGCTAATGGTGCATTAATTGTATTTTAAGGAAATTAATAATCATTGTGCCCCCTCTCTATTGCATAGCTACATGAAGAACATATAAAATAATTATTGCATATATGTTGCAAATACACAACATAATTTAACCTACAAGATAAATTATTAGTTATACAAATTAAATTCAAGTTTGTTAAATTCATGATGGATAATAAAAAGTAACAAATCGAAATAAGGCTAAAAAATCATGAAATTCAATGAATTTTGAAAGATAAGAATTGATTATATATATGTATCATATTCTTTAGGACATTTTCTTTTTCTTTATTTGATTTCACTAGATCTCATATCGTTTGTCATTTTTTATATTATTTAGCTTGATTTTCCAATAAAACTCTTGTTTTTTAAAAAGCATAATAATAATAAAAATAATCCATGAGTAAAAACAGAAAAAGGTGATAGAATTCTTGTATTTTTTGGCCTATGGTATTTTATTATAATTTATAGGCATACACGGATACACCGATGCAGATAAGGGTAGATGTTCGGGTCAATCAAATTGAACATAAAAATTTTGATTTGAATTTTTGGTTTTCAAATCAAAGAAATTAATATTCAAATAAATTTGGTCCCTAGGTTAAAAAGAGATGTCTTGAGCAATCAGGGAATCATTTTAATAAATAGATTCAATCTTAACTGATTCAATTAAGGTATTAGTGTTTATTCTATTATACAATCAAAATCACATTTTTTGCACTTCGTATATTTTGAATTTTGACTTTGACTTTTAAGCCTTTAACACATGCTTCTTAGGAAGGATATTAATTGCGAACCTCCATTTTATCACCAAATCACAAACCATCAAATGTTTTCATACTCATTGTCTATCTCTAGGAGAAACAAAATTAATGGAGTTAAATGTATAACAATTAGGTACTATTAAACCTTTAGACTTATTAGTATTAATCATATATACGAGTAAGGGTTACTTAATATAAGGTATAAGAATTCATTTTTTCTAATATTTGGAATAGACAGACAAAAGGCAGACAAATGGTTTATGGAAGCAGGAAATTTGAAAGGAGCTTTATTAGATGAACAAGATGTAGCAAATGGAGTGTTGTATTTGGCAAGTGATGATTTCAAATATGTGAGTGGTTTGAATCTAATTATTGATGGTGGTTATAGCACTACAAATGTTGCTTTAACTGAGGCTTACAAGAAATTATTTTTATCAACTACCAACAAATGATTAATTGATCAATTGATTGAAAGCTAGCCATCCAATATGCATATTATGAATCTATTATCAATAAAAATAAGGAATAAAAAGTTTTACATTCATGATATCTTTGAAAAATGGAAGTGTTTCATATCAGTAGTCAATGAGATGAGTGATTTTTTTTTAATAAAGTTTGGATAATTCTCCTTCCTTTAAGTTAGCTTTTGGGGTGTGAATTAGTCTTGAGACCTAATTTTACATGCTATAAAGTTATAAGACACTAATTTATGCTAAAGACAACGTAGTGACTAACAAGCTTGTTAGACAATTGCACATACACCAAATGAATATGATCTATAATGCCTTCCTACAATGATGAGATTTACATGAAACTTTCACAAGGCATAACTTCTTATATATCAAGACAATGGATGCCAAGCTAACTGATTTGGCCACGGTTGGTAGTGATAAGAGGTTATTAAACCGTTACCCAATCGCTAAATCAATAACTCATTATCCATAAACCAATTCGATTTTGGACAACACTATCATATATGCTCAATACTAATAAGTCTAATTTTCAAAGGTTTAATAGTTAGTACCCTACGCCACTATCCATTATAGTATGAACTCTACACAACATGGGTGACGACATAGTGGCCTCAATCCTTGTAATTGCAGAAAGGTAAACATTCTAATTAGCAAACTATTAGGTGAATTTGGGTGAATTGAGGTAATTGTTATAATCTGTCTTAAAGCTAATTAGATTTAAAAGTCAAAATAGAAAATTTAACATGTCCAAACCGATTAATCCAGTTGAACTTAAAAAATCCAAATCAATCCAAGTTTATTTTTTATTGGATTGTAATTTTTCTAATTAGAAAATCAAAAAATTCAAATTGAAATTTTCATATTCAATCTGAACGACCCAAACACCAAGCCCTAATCGTGTATTAGTATATAGAAACACTCTCCTACACTTTAAATAAATTGAAAGTGATCGAAATTTGTGTAACGATTTGTTCCTGTCGGTATAGAAAAGTCAATGGGGAAAGAATTGGGGCTAGAAAACTTTTGAGTAGTAACTTTAGATTTCCTAGCCTAGTCCAGATTTAATTTGGATGAAATCAGAGTCAGTGAAATCTAAGGAAATCTGGTAACAAATGAGAGATCTAATTATGATTTTGATCTGATGACTAGATAGCTAAGACATTAAGGAACCCGTATGACTTTATGAAATTGAATTCGGATATGTAGAACTTCTGAAACTGATCTTAGCATGAAAGGGTATTTTCTGAGTGTCATGGGATGAAGGCGTGTTGTGAAATAGGAGTTTGGCATTCTTAATTTTGCTCACTGGTTTCGTGCAAGCTGCTAGGTTGGGATTTATCCCGCCAGGGCGGGGCCTTTGTGGCGGGTTGGGTCCCGTTGTGGCGGGTCAGTCGCGACTTAAGTCGAAAATAAACCCCAAAAACGTTTTATTCTACACTTTTCGACTTTGAGAGCTAAGGAACGACCCCAGGGGTTTTCTTGACAGTTTTCTACCATTCTTGAGGCTAAAGGTAAGATTTTCACTCCCCTAATCCATTTTTCGATCCGTATAATGTAAATTTGTGGGTAATTATTGTTGGGGGAGGGTTTTGATCTGAAACTAATGGTGGAAAACCCCTAAATTGGGTATTATGATCTTGGGTTGGTCTAGGGTTATTTGGTTTGTTATAATCCGTATAATTAGACCTTTAATTGTTGATCTTTGCGTTAATTGTATATTTCTAAACCACGAACAAACGAGAGGAATCTGGAAAGGAAGATTCAAGTGTCTTAGGGATTCAAGCTGGGATTCGAGATATGTGATAGTTGTGATTTCATGTTTGTGTGATATATGTTTGTAATTGCTAATTATAATGCATGTATGTATGCGAATGTTACATTATTGATCACCCTAATCGTAAATGAGGATAATTGAATAATTGTATGTCATGAATCACCTCTTGTTGTATGATTGTGAGAATATACATTGTGATTGTGATTATGGTTTGTTGATTAGATCGGTTGCCACGTTCCGGCATAAACATTGGATCAGTTGCGACATTCCGGCATAAATATGGGATCGGTTGCCACATTCCGACATAAATATGAGATCGGTTGCCACGTTTCGGCATAAACATTGAATCGGGTACCACGTTTCGGTATGCTAACATTTGGGTGTGGGTTCCATGAGAAGACCATTGAATTCAGTTCCGTGAGAGGACCATTGAATTGTGTTGTGTATCTACTTGTGATGATTATGTTCATATCTAATGATGATTGATATTGGAAGATTGTATGTTGCTCTAAATAGATAACTAATATGTATTATTGAGAATGTGGGATGCTACATAGATCCTGAAAAGATGACTAATATTGTATATGTTCGGTATATGGATGTTTTATAATGTTGTGGTTACTTGCATGTGTTTCACTTATTAGGATAGCCGCGTGATCCTACCAGTACACTGTGGTTGTGTACTGATACTGCACTTGCTCTTCTTTGTTCAGTACATGTCATCTTTAGGTGGCTATTGATAGACCTCAACTAGGTGACTATTGAGCGTGACCGGATTCAAGGGTGAGCTAGTTCTTTCAGGCTGCCATGGATCTTTATTGTTTAATGTAACCTCTCGTACCTAGAAACGATTATAAAGAGTTTAAAATATGAAAATGTTGATTTTGGAAAGAATAAGGAGATTTGGAAATTTGTCTAAGTTAAGAAAGTATGTTTTGGCCATTTTCAAACGGCCATAACTCCTAGCTCAGGATGAGTTAAGAGCAGCTCTTGATATGGTTGGAAAGCCTTTGGAGAGATCTTTCCAACGCCTCCAAGTTTACGCGATTTCGACATTGTATGAGTGAGTTATGCCTTTCGGAATTTGGGTTATTGGATTGAGGAAAGTCCCAAATCCGGAATTAAGGAAGGGCAAAGTAGTCTTTTCTCTAATTTATTTCCTAATTCGTTTTTAGGGATTTATTGGGGTAAAAACTTATTTTTGTTAGATTAGAAAAATTAAATTCACGCTTAGGGCTTGGAGAAAAGATAAAAAAAGAAAGAAAGGGAGAAAAGACTAGATTTCGCCAAGAACGTCAAGCGTTTGGAGTGGAATTCATCGGGGTGATCCCTATTAAGGTATATGAGATCTTTTCGTGTTGGGTTAGTTCACCCACACACCAACTTGTTTCAATCAAATTGTTTTGAGTTGTTTACATGTTGAAGAAGTAAGGTTCTTGAAAAACAAATTGTAGAATTCTTGTTGGTTGAGTTGTTGATGCTTGGGGGTGAGTTGATTCATGTTTCTGAGTTGTTTTTCGAGTTAGATTGGTTGTATATTGATGGTACAATTGATCCTAAGTGTTTGGGGAAGGAACTATGGAAGTTAGGGAGGTTTAGAGATGAAGAACGGAAGAGAAAAGTCGAAAGTCGCTGGGCAAAAAGGGCTGGGGCGTCGCGCCACAAAAACTTCTCTGAAGTTTGGCCTCTAGTGTGTCGCGCTAGCCAGAGCGCCAGTCAAACTTCTCTGAAGTTTGAGGGCTGGTGCCCCGCGCCTCTTAGAGCGCCAGGGACGCCAGTTCTCCCCATTCGTTCCCCACCTTTTCGTACTTGTTCCTAAGCGATGTACCTATGTTTTCTAGTCGATTCCAACACTCTAAGGTACATCTAAACATCATGAAATCATCCATAAATATGAGATTATGAACTTTGAATCCATAATTCAATTCAAGGAAAGTTAAGATCAAAGTCAAAGAAGTTAAGAGTCAAGTCTAGAAGTTAAGAAGCAAGTCAAAGTAAAGTTTCTTAAAGTTTTCAAGAGTCTTTAATAAACGTTTAAAGTTCGTTTTTAAGCTCAAGTTTCAAGTTAAGCAAAGAGTAAAGAGTTGAGTTCATTTCTCAAAAAACTATAAGGGGACTAAGTATTCCTAAAGAGTTTATAAATGTTTTCACATTTGAGCAAGAAAGGGAACATCAATTCCAAGAGAGCTTTTAAACTAAGTTTTGAGTAATTATCTCAATTCAAAGAAAGAGTTTTGTTTTTACAAACATATGAGCTAAGTATATTTTGGGAGTAGTATTGAACACCGTTATGGGGATGTGAGTTCATATTAACTCAAGTCTCCATAAACCATGTAGCCATCATGGGTAGTAAATGATCATACTTTTTAGATGACTCCTTAAGATGCTTTTAGCTTAGACTAGTGGATCCACTAAGTTAAGCGTTCTATAGGACGGCAAAGTATAGGACGGTTTTGGTAGCGTGGGCAAGACGATGTATCACCACTTAGGCTCATAGTGATGGTTGTCGGTTAGAGAATCTCCCACAAAAGTTATATTACTTTTATATATAAGTAAAGTCGAGTTTGTTATTGCTTTATCTTTAACGAACTAAGTTGTTTACACTGTTTTACAAGCTTTATATATATAATATATATATATATATATATATATATATATATATATATATATCACGTGTCTTATTGCTTTATATTGAGTTCAGTTATTCATGAGTTGTACAGAGCCAATGTAAGTGTTCCTTCTTACTCTTTTAAGCTTAAGTTGTTGTTTAGCATTCCAACTCGCATTCTCGTACATTCAATGTACTGATGCCAGTTGTCCTGCATTGTCTTATGATGCAGACGCAGGTAACAAGGATCAGCATCCAACGCCTCGTTGATCCAACTTGAGCATTCAAAGTCTGTTGGTGAGCCTCATTGCATTCCGGAGGACTTTTTTATTCGCTTTCTAGTTTAGTTCATTAGGATGTTGTGGGGTTTGTCCAAACATCCATCTCAGTTATTTAGAGGCTTCATAGACAGTTAGTAGTTCAGTTGTCTTTACATTATCATTCAGATGTTGTTTAAAGACTGAGTTGCCACTTTGGCTAAACTGTTATTTCTCAAGTTATGCATGAGTTATATTTTCTTATGTTTAAGTCTTCCGCTGAGTTAAGTAAGCCAGACCAAGGATTTGCTTGAGGCCAACAATAGTCTTCGAGTGTCAGTCCCGCCCAGGGTGTAGGCTCGGGGCGTGACATTTAAGTCCACTCTTTTCGAACTCCGACTTTTGTTGAAGGTGTTGTTTAGTTTCGGGGTTGTACCCCTTATTCTTAGACTTGTCGTTAGTAGAGTTTTGTTACAATGACTTTTAGGTTCTAGGGGTTGTTCTTCCGCATTAGTTTGGTTAGTTGTTTGTTAAAACCTTGGAGTTTATGGAGACTCTATTTTTATAGTCATTTAAACCTGCTTATGTATCTTTAAATGTCTTAGTTTTCATAAAATTTGTTTGTTTGGGTTGTAGTAATGGTTCTCCCACCGAAGGATTTGTGTGGGTGCCAATCACGACGGTCTGGGTCGTGACAAAGTTGGTATCAGAGCCCTAAGTTCGTTGATCTTATTGTACCAAAATGAGTCTAGTAGTGTCTTGCGGAATGGTACGATGACGTCCGTACTTTTTTCTTCGATAGGCTATAGGACTTTAGGAAAAACTCACTTCTTTCTACTCCTTCGTGCTATGACTTGAATCCAATTATAAATTCATTTTTTGCTCTCAGGCTAGCAAGAAAATTACAGATGTTAAATTTGCTAAAGATTTTGAAGCTGTATTGAAGGAGCTTCAAAAAGCTCAGAGGCTTGCAGCTAGAGATGTCAAAATGGGCCGGCCCACCCCAACCCAACCGAACCCTAACGAACTAGGGAGTTAAATGGATTAGAACGAGCTGACCCTTTTAATTAATGGGCCTATAAAATAGCAACCCAACCCATCCCTAAGCGGGCCATGGTCGGCCCTTCACCCAAAAAATGAACAACATTGATTTTTTGAAAGAGTATCTAAGAATATCGAATGTTGATGTCTGATGAACACGACATCAATACGTACAAAAATTCATGTATGAATTATGAATTACATACTTTAATGAATACTTATAGCCAACATAATAGCCAAGGTACAATATCGTAAGATTCATCCAAGATAAAAATATTACATGATCAATTTTTTCATAAACAAGACAATAAAGGAGAAATGGAAAATTAGGTATAAAAATAAAAGTAGACTTGATTTTAGTGGGCTAATGACCCTAAAATGTAAAAGATCTACAAAGGAGTTAGACTTGATTTTATATTTTTAAAAATATTTATAGTCAAAATCTTTACAAATAAAACACTACTAAAATATTTATAATAAACATTTTTAACATTCATAGCCCATGGGCTGACCTCTAAGCCTCGCGGGTTGGGCCTACGAGGCTAGCGGGCCAAATGAGGCTGGGCCAAAAAGTCTGGTTCCTAAATGGGCCAAAAAAATTAAGCCCGACCCTACTTAATTCAAGGGTTGAATTGGGCTGGGCCGACTTAACGGATCATGCCCATTTTGACAGCTCTACTTGCAGCTGAGGGGGAGACATCACATTCTCCTTTCGTTCCCCAAGAAGTTCTTCCTTCTAGGTAAGTGATGGCCATGTGTTATGCTTCACTGGAATTTACATTATGGATAGGGATGGCAATGGGACGGGGTGAGTATGGAGCGCGGACTTGGGCCTATGCGGGTGCGGGGCAGATAAGGGGTGGGTTGAAATAGATTTTTTTCAATTCTTAGCGGGGAAGGGCAAGTGCGGGTTTACAGTGTAAGTGTTGATGTTCTAGCCTAATCGCTCTAGCCTCTACTTTACTGTGTAACTGTTGATTTTTTTATTTTTTTATTTTTTATCTTTTTGTTAAATTGCAGTTTATGATAAATTTTTAATTGTGTTTCATAATTAGAATTTATAAATTGAATATTCAAAAAAAAATTATAATCGAATGTTAAAGCTAAATAACAAAGTGAAAAAAAAAAATAAAAAAACTTAGGCGGGGCAGGTTGAAAAGGTAAATTAGTCTATGTGGGACGGATTAAAGTCTCCGCGGATTTATGCGGATTTGCCCCACGATCACCCCGCTTCACTCCATTGTCATCCCTAGTTATGAACAAGCTATTTAGAAGTAAAATTAATCTAAATTCATTTTTCCTCTTCTTCTGCAGGTACATTTTTCCAGGCGCTAACACTGGAGAGCAACCAAAATGTAGCAGTACATAAATAGTGTAGGATGTAAACATCCAATGTAAATAATGTAGCCACACATATATAATACCTGTGTGTGCATTTAGCCAACAAAAATCTTTCATATATGTTAGTACCCACACACATTTAGCCCATAGATATGTGTGCGCGCAATTTAACTCGCAAAAGTCCTTGTTGGGCCCATGCTCACACGGACCATCAATGCCTAGACTCTAGGAGAAACAAAAATTAATGGAGTTGATGTATAACAATTAGGGTACTATTAGACCTTTAGACTTATTAGTATTATTATTAAGCATATATACGAGTAAGGGTTAATATAAGGTATAAGAATTCAAATTTTCTAATATTTGAAAAGCTTAAGTACCAAATCTGATATCCAATTCAATAAAATGATAGAGTAAATTCTAAATATTAATAAATGATAATCTTATTTAGTAAGCTCAATTTAAAAAAAAAGGGTATTATGCTCCATACAGATCTTAATATTTAATTGTAATTTCGATATATAAATTATGTAAAAAGAATTGAGGAAAAAAAAAGGGAAGAAAAATAGAATATAATTATACTTTGTTGCTAATGGTGCATTAATTGTATTTTAAGGAAATTAATAATCATTGTGCCCCCTCTCTATTGCATAGCTACATGAAGAACATATAAAATAATTATTGCATATATGTTGCAAATACACAACATAATTTAACCTACAAGATAAATTATTAGTTATACAAATTAAATTCAAGTTTGTTAAATTCATGATGGATAATAAAAAGTAACAAATCGAAATAAGGCTAAAGAATCATGAAATTCAATGAATTTTGAAAGATAAGAATTGATTATATATATGTATCATATTCTTTAGGACATTTTCTTTTTCTTTATTTGATTTTACTAGATCTCATATCGTTTGTCATTTTTTATATTATTTAGCTTGATTTTCCAATAAAACTCTTGTTTTTAAAAAAGCATAATAATAATTAAAATAATCCACGAGTAAAAACAGAAAAAGGTGATAGAATTCTCTTGTATTTTTTGGCCTATGGTATTTTATTATAATTTATAGGCATACACCGATGCAGTTAAGGGTAGATGTTTGGGTCAATAAAATTGAACATACAAATTTTGATTTGAATTTTCGGTTTTCAAATCGAAGAAATTAATATTCAAATAAGTTTGGTCCCTCGGTTAAAAAGAGATGTCTTGAGCAATCAGGGAATCATTTTAATAAATAGATTCGATTTTAACCGATTCAATTAAGGTATTAATATTTATTCTATTATACAATCAAAATCGCATTTTTTGCACTTCGTATATTTTGAATTTTGACTTTGACTTTTAAGCCTTTAAACCATCAAATGTTTCATACACATTGTCTATCTCTAGGAGAAACAAAATTAATGGAGTTAAACGTATAACAATTAGGGTACTATTCAACCTTTAGACTTGTTAGTATTAAGCATATATATACGAGTAAGGGTTGCTTAATATAAGGTATAAGAATTCATTTTTTTCTAATATTTGAAAAGTTTAAGTACCAAATCTGATATCCAAATCAAAACATTTGTTATAGTGAAGTAATTCAGATCTTGTTGATCTCGTAGGTGTTATCTTCGATTTGAAGGGTTTTTTCACGATAAACTTGGTGCTCTTTATTTTTAAGTTTTCGTTTTCATCTTTTCATGATAAAAAAATATTATATAGTAACTTCGATATATATATATATATATATATTATGTAAAAAGAATTCATGAGAGAAAAAAAACAGGAACAAAAATAGAATATAATCATACTCCTTCCGTTCATTTTTACTTATCCACTATACTAAAAATAAATGTTCAATAATACTTGTCCAGTTTAAAAAATCAATAGATAACTTACTATTGTATGTCTATTTTACCCTTACTATTAAATAATATTCAATAGTATCTAACATATTTTTCAAAGCATTAAATTTAATATATTATAAGCATACACCGATGCAGATAGGGGTAGTTGTTCAGGTCAATCAAATTAAATATAAATATTTTGATTTGAATTTTCAGTTTTCAAATTGAAGAAATTAAAATCCAAATAAGTTTGGTTCGTATATTTTGAATTTTGACTTTGACTTTTATGCCTTTAACACAGGCTTGTTAGGAAGGATACTAATTGTAGCAAATTATCAACCACAAATTATCAAATGTTTTCATACTCAATTATCTATCTCTAGAAGAAACAAAATTAATGGGGTTTTTAAAATATATTTTTGGTAAAACATTAATGGGGTTAAGTGCAAACACACACTATATCATCTATATATATATATATATATATATATATAAAGCAGAAACATAAAAACGGTGACATGACGCTCTTTAAGGCCTGAAATTTTATTTATCTTTTTTGTAAATTTTCTTCACTTTAAAAGACATAAAATATTACTTGAAGTTTTTACAGACATTAAAACATAGTATTTAATTCTCTCCTCATTAAAGCATAAGCATAAAAGCTTCGATTATCAATTCTTTACAATAAAATACAATTTTCTTTTTCAAAAATTCTTTCAGTTATATTTTTGTATATGCATCACTTAATTACAATATTTAAGACATTTTATTTCTTCACTTAATTATAGAATTTGAAAAGTTCTTTCACCATTAACTTTTGAATACTATATAAACTATATAAATAAACATACAACATAACATGCATTCTACATCTTTGTTTTGCATAAATAGATAGAACATATATTATGTATTATCTATTTGCAACATATATGTAGCTCAGATACATAATATGTAGCTCGGATACATTAATATGTAGCTCAGATACATTAAAGAAATAAGGGATTTTAGAGGTTTTTAGAAATAGAAGGGGATATTGAAAATAAGGGAAACATAAGACGTGTATATCAATAATTTTTCCTTACATTACATTAATCCCTTAAAAAGTAACACAAACCGGATACATAATATGTAGCTCGGATACATTATAACATAAACTGGATACATTAGTATGTAGCTCGGATACATTAAAAACTAGATCGGATACATTATAAAATAAATCGGATACATAATATGTAGCTCGGATACATTAATATGTAGCTCAAATACATTAAAGAAATAAGGAATTTTAGAGGTTTTTAGAAATAGAAGAGATATTGGAAATAAGCGAAACATAAGACGTGTATTTCAGTAATTTTTCCTTATTTTATTGGTCCATATATAATCTTAATTTGTTTCATAATTTTCTGAAATTGATATAGAATAACGAAAAATAAATCAAATGATAAAAATATTACTTAAGAAATTATTAAAATGAGGAGAAAAAGGAAAGAATGATCTTCTAATTAAGAAGATATTTAATTCCTTTCATTATCAATGTTATTAATTTGCTCTCATTAATCTCTTTTTTAAAACTTTCAAATTTCTTATATCATTAATGTTATTTTTTTTTCTCAGATTTTTTTATTTTTTTCCCTTATATTTTAGAATTAAAATAAAAAATGTTGGAAAAAAAATGTCTTTTAATAAAATTTCTTTGTGCTTCTTTGTATCACGTTTTTGTTAGGAAAATATAGTAATCAATGCAATATTGATTGGTATTCAAAAATAAGTAGCAAAACAATAATTATTGATATTTAAAACATAAGTTACGTTGAATTTAATTACATTAAATTATGAAAAGAGTAAAAGTCATGACATTTATGATTTACCATATCAATCATTATGTATAATAGTAGTTACATATATATTTACATGAACATATAAATAATATAAGAAATATTTTCTTAGTGAAAATGTGTGAGAAAATCATTACAATGTTTGATGATAATGATATATACGGACTGTTTCCAATATTGATGATAAAAATATCTACATATATAAAATCTTTTCAAAGGAAATCTATTTCAAAAGGTATGAGTGTCTTTGGTCTATGAAACACGAATAATGAACTATATATAGTTTTATATTTGATTATTTAGGAGAAGTCCATCAACATAAATACATAATACGTATATGTTTTACATTTTTCTTTTTGACATTTTTCTTTCTTTTTTGTAATTCTTTGTTCATTTTGGTATATAATATACTATTTCTATTCATCCACTTTCTATATTTCAATAAAATTGTACATTAGTTTCATTTTTAAAAGTTTGTAAAATACTTATGTATTAAAATTATAAACTTGTGTTTAAATTATATTTCAACGTTTACGTTATTTTAATATTAAAAAATAAAAAATATATAATAAAAATCTAAATACCAATTTTTTACAATCGTGTGAAGCGCGAGCTGATTCACTAGTTTTCTTATAAATAGAGACTCCAAATATGTGAAAAATACACAAAGAGCTTTCTAGTTTGAGAAAATGGCCAACTCTTCTTTTCAATCCCCAATAGCTAAAAGGTTATTTTCTTTTCTTTTATTTTCCCTATCCATATTATTGTTCTTGATAATTGTACTCCTCTAATTTATATTTGAACTTATTTTTGCAGGCTAGAAGGTAAGGTAGCAATTATAACTGGTGGAGCTAGTGGCATAGGAGCAGCCACAGCTAGACTTTTTGTTCAACATGGTGCAAAAGTGATAATTGCAGATATTCAAAATGATCTCGGAAATTCATTAGTAAAACAAATTGGCACAGAGCAAACAATTATCTATGTCCATTGTAATGTCTCGATTGAATCTGACGTTAAAAATGTTGTTGATGCAACAATTGCCAAATTTGGTAAGCTTGACATAATGTGCAGTAACGCTGGTGTATTAGGTAAGCCAATTTCAAGCATTCTAGATGTAGATCACGATATAATTAAGGACGTGTTTGATGTAAACGTTGTTGGTGCATTCTTTTGCGCGAAACACGCTGCTAGAGTGATGATTCCAAATAAGAAAGGTGTCATTCTTTTCACGGCAAGTGCTTCTACCGTGGTCTTTGGTACCGGTGTCCCTCACACCTATGCATCCTCGAAAACTGCGGTTTTGGGGCTCTCAACGAACGTTGGGGTCGAATTAGGAAAATATGGAATAAGAGTTAATTGCGTTTCACCTTATTACATTAGCACACCATTAGTAGTAAATGGATTTGGAGTAGAGGAACAAAAGGCAGACAAATGGTTTGAAGAAGGAGGAAATTTGAAAGGAGCTTTATTGGATGAACAAGATGTAGCAAATGCAATGTTGTACTTGACAAGTGATGATGCAAAATATGTGAGTGGACATAATCTCATACTTGATGGTGGATTTAGTACTACAAATGTGGCTATAACAGAGGCCTATAAGAAGATGTTTCCATCAAATGATTGATCACATCATTTTAGTATCCAATATCAAGGTCGATTATAAGACAACTAAAGCAATAGCTTGGGTCATATTATGAATCTATATCAATAAAAATAAGGAATAAAGAGCTAGTCCCCCTTTGATCAATTGGTTTATGTAAGTTTCATGATAGATTCATGTTTCTTCTTATGTAAGTTTATCTAATGTTGTACCTTAAACTTAATATGCTTGTTGTGTTTTATATTTGATGATATGTAATTAATTAATTAATTCAACACAAATTTTGAGTTATCAAAATAGATTGAATTAATTAATAAATAAATAAATGTGTTATTGTGGTGATTTATTGTTTTCCATTAGTGGTGCCACCCAATTCCCCATATTTTTAGTTATGTGGCTCAAAAAGAGATCTTGCTCAACCAAAGAAGGTATACTATAGAGCTTAAAACCTATTGTAACTTCATTATAGCTTAATTAAAAGTTTATCAATGTGGATTTTGATGTCTATGTGGGGAATACAATTGATATGATTCATATGAAAAGTGACTTGATGTACTATATCAAAAATGATCTTTAGCAGCAATCAATTAACGTCAATAGTTTAATTATCACTAAACATGTTTTTTAGAGGCAATTAACACTATTTGTAAATGTCCCTAAAGTCTATAGCAACATTAGATCCATTAGCAATTAACTAATGTCGATAAAGGGTTTAACACTCTTTATTAATGTGCGTATTTATCACCGCTAAAAGTTGTTTTGTTATAGCGATATTGGTTAGATACATGAAGAATGCTAGCTCCTGATCTAGGTGTTTCTTCTCAAGACACGAGTATGACTATTGCAACTACTGAGATCATTTGGTTGACTATTCTATTAATTGAGCTTGGTTAGGTTCTTCACATGCATATGAGTTTACGTGTATATATACGAAAAAATGAGAAAATTCTGAATTAATAGAGGCTATGTACTATATGGTTAGCAAGGTCATTATGGATGGCCATACAAAATTTTAGGTAAAAAAATCTGGTCAATCATATTCTCAAAAATTTATGGACTAATACACATAAAAACTAAGAAAATCTTAAATTCTTATTTTATGACCTCTAATGCTAAAAAGAAAAAAAAAATGTGAATCATATAGAGGTCAAACCGCTCATTTGACACTCATATTAGAAAAATAAGACACTATTCAAATGGATATGAATGAATTTTGACATTTTACTTACACCATATTATTGATTTATTTTGATTGGATTTAGTTGGTGTCAAAAATCCACTTTATACATTTCATGCACACTTAGAACTAGTTTTTAATGATCAATAAATCCTACTAGAACCAATCCTTTTGGGTTAATCGCATCTTTCGAAACTCAAATTATAATACGCAGAGCAGACTAAGTAAAAGTATGGTGGATCATCGGACCCTAATAATTTTGAAAAAAATTATATAGATATTTATGTATATACATAATTATATATTTTAAAAAATGAATATATATTTGATTAGGCACTCAGAGGCACAACTAATTGGGAAGCTACGGTCAAGTTTGCCTCATAATTAAACTATGCTAGTACCAACATAAATTTTATTTTTCTTGAGAATCAAAACAAAACTTATATTTAAAAGTCTCTTTTTGTTGGATATCATTTTTTCTCAAAATAAACATATTAAAAATTAAATAAAAATGTCAAAAAATTAAGATTAATTTTTGATGTTCCGTCTATGCATTAGGTTCAATCAAATCTCAAAACAACAAAGACATAAGAAGACTAATAAATCGGCGTACAAACACCCTATGAGAAGCACAACGGATAATTTTACTAACTACCAATATTATTCAATAAAAGACTCATAAATTATATAGAACGGCGATTATTTGGTGGTGGTCGACCATGATGTATACTCGGCGATGGATGAACTGGTGCATAGTCAATTACTATTGAATCATCAAGCTGAAAGTTTGTGTCAATTCCACTTGCATAAGCTTGATTTAATTCAATTTCTCTTCTTCCAATTCTTGCTGCTAATTCATATAACAAAAAAAATGAAAAATAATAAGTTATTTAACAATATATTATATACATGCAAGTTGGAATAAATATGACTCATGAAAAAAAAGTGTATTTACCTTGTGTTACTATTAAAATAGAGCATAACAAAAAAAGGGTCTTCAAAAGAAAAACATTATTTGAGGAAACATTCTTCATCATCACAATTACTGTTTTTAAAAAATTCGATTAGTGATATGATATTATTTTTGCACTTTGTGCAACCTTTAAATAGTAAAATATGTTCACAAATTCTTAGATCTATTGACAGTTGGTCAAAAGCCGGTCAGAATAAGGATGATTTTTTTTCCTTTTTTAGCCTATTTGAAAAGGAATGTTCTTTTTCTTTTTAGGTAATACTTTAATGGGAAAAGGGTCAAAAATACTCCATTTTATTGGAAATCTATATATTAATATAAAGTTGGATATAGAAACGGTGACGTGGCACCTCTCTATGGCCAGCTTTTGGATTTATATTTATTCTCATTTTTTTGCCATTTTTCTGATTTTTAATTACATTTTTGGTTGATTTCTTCTATTAATTAATTAAAGGACTATTAATAAAAAATTCATAACACCCAATTATAACTATGGGATTCCAGAAAATGTCCAAATGAATGCAGCCCACGTTGAGGCACTTTAATACCAATTTAAACCCCTTTACTATACAAATGTAATTAGGCTACTTAATATTCATTTACTTATAATTATACTCAAATTCGTTGGACTTCTCTTACGTTACTATAAATACTAAAGAAAATTATTTCCAGTGTATAACATTCTTACTTTCATTTCCATTGCTTTCATTAGTGTTAATTTGCTCTTTTTTCATTTGAAACTCTTTTTTCAGAAAAAAAAAGAAAAAGAAGTTTGTCCTTTGTTTTGATTTTGGCACAATTATTGATTTTACGTACTATTCTGATGCAATTTTTTGTTATTAGGAAATAACGAAGAATTGACATATGGTTTTCCTGGTGAAAAGTATTTGTCCAAATTCAAGCTTGAAAAAATAGTCATTATCAGCAATATATCAAATTTTGTTACAAGTATTATTTGTTACAAGTTTGTACATAATTATAAATGTAGATTTAAATGTAATAATATTATCTTTTATGGGTTAAATTTTCTATTGTAATTTCAAGAATAATTATATTAATTTCATATTGAATTTTGGTTGATTTTGTACATGTTCCCAAAACAAATCACATCCTCATAAACTGTGGGTATTTCTTTCATCTGCAAATAATCTCTCTGTGTGTGTGTCTCTCTCTCTATATATATATATTATTATTATTTTACTATATAGAAGCATGATGACGACCGGACGACCAATGGCAGAGTTATAAATATACTCATTATTCAAGGGTACTATGGTCATTATACAAAACTGATTTTTTTAAGCAAACCACATATGATCGAAATCTCAGGAACACACCTTATTTTTACGGGATCTTATTACCCCTCCCTCCCTCCCCCCCCCCCCTCACAATTTTTTTAAAGTGTAATAAATACACCATTTGGTGCTTAGGTGGTATAGATAATTAAGGGTTAATATTACAGCCTTTATATGTACTTTTTTATTATTATTTATAAAGTAATATTAGTTTTAATTTCTAAATTAATTAATTATATTTTATTAATTAATTTATATAATATATAATGTTAATGGGTGAGAGAATAAGTCCTAATTATCAATTACACCTTTTAAGAGATTTTTTTTTTTACTTTATCACAGGCCACACCCCACCCCATCCCACATATCCACGTTCTCTTTCCACCCACTTCAATTTTTATTTTTCTTCCAACTTCTCTATTGTTCTTCTTCTCCATTCAAACGAAAACTGCCGCATATATTGACAAGCCTCAAGCTGATCGTCTCAAAGTTGAATTTATCACTGATGTACTTCAACAAGATCTAAGATCAAAGTATGTATTCCTAAATTATTGTAATTTGTTTACGATAGTTAATTCACTTTCTTTCTCAAAATGATTTTTCTTCAATGTTTTTTCAATAATTGTGACTTGTACACATGTCTATTTGTTGAATATATTAGCAATGTAGTTTTTGGTATGAGTCACATTGATATTGATGCAAAATACCATCGTCAAAGGTATGCGGCAATCCTCTGATAGTATGGAAGAAGCAAGAATAGTGATGGCGCAATTAGTGAGAGCGAAGTAACTGGCACTGTTGCTAGAAAATTTGGTGGACCGCGCATAGCAAAAGAACATGTTCATGATACTACCAATTATCTTATACCAAGACCAAGGAGATCAGTTGTCATAGATGATCGGCTTAGACTTTCATTCCATGTTTAGATTTTAGGATGTTGTTTATTTTTTGCTTCAGTTTTTTACAACAATATATACTATTCATTGTTGTTACTATTCAGTATTTAACAGAATTTATTGATTTCGTTCATAATATTTGAAAATCAAAATTATGTTTTATGTTGAGTATAAAAACATACATTGTTAGACTTAATTTTTTCAGATGGATACCACTTAGATGCCAATTTCATATGGTGTTAGTATTAATTTTTCAATAAGTTGGATACAAATTAGATATCAACAGTAACTAGATTTAGATTAGAATTTAGTTTTGAAAAACACTGCACACACAAAGTAATAAGAATTAAATATTTAGAAATTCTATTTAGATACCAAATGCATACGTTGTTACGATTAGGCTTTCGAAATGGATACCAATTGAATAACACTAATTAGTTTTAGCTTGACTCACTCAATTGAAATCTTAATGATATGTTGTATTTTCAGCTAGCTACCAATTGCATATGTTGTTAGATTTAATTTTTCAAGTTTGATACCAATTGGATACAAATAGCATACAATTGTATTTTCAGCTAGATACCAATTATATACCAATGGCATACATGGTTAGACTTAAAAATACCAATTCGATATCAATTGGGTACCAATTGGATACCAATTATCTACACTGGTGGGCTTAATTTTTGTTCCAATGGATATCAACTGGATATCATGTGTATATTGTGTGGATACCAAATGGTTACTAGTAATAACCAGTTTTAATTTTTTTTTAGTCTACATTTGAAAAATCAGAATTACTGTTCTAAAATTTTTTGATTAGTGATATGATATTATTTTTGCACTTTGTGCAACCTTTCAATAGTAAAATATGTTCACAAATTCTTAGACCTATTGACCGTTGGTCAAAAGCCGGTCAGGTTGAATTTTTAAAAAATTTAAAAATGTTAATAAGTTCTCTTTCAATTTCAATAAGAATGATTTTCTTTCCTTTTTAGTTTGTATGAAAAGGAATGATCTTTTTCTTTTTTTGGTAATACTTTAATTTCAGTTTTTCACGTGATATGTTTTAGGCCACGAGATTAAAGAGTGTTTTGATACATTTGACATAACTTTAATTTAAAACTATAAAATTATATTTTTTTCTTTATTTTCTTAAAAACTTTGTGCCAAGTTAAATTAAGTCATTCTTTTTTAAATGAAAAAAGTATTTAATTCAATGAAATTGGGTCAAATTTATCTTTGTACTATCACAAATAAGTTATATTTGACGTTCGTTATACTTTTTCTAACATATTTTCCCTTATGATCTAAAACAATGTCATATTTTTCTATATGACATCTACATGACTTTCTCTTGGGATCAGAGAACTCTTTGAGAATTGAAATGCTCAGTATAGGAAGTTCATTGAGCTTACTCACCTTTAAAAATTTAATGTCTAATAATCAAGCCGAAATCAGTCTCAATTTCTCCAAAATACCATAACTAAGTAATAAACCTCAAATCATAAAAATCAAAAACCTTATAATCAACACTCACTATAATAAAAGAGATATTTAGTGACAATAAAAAAAAATTGGTGATGATTAATATTATCGTAAAAATATTTAACGGTAATTGAGTTAACGTCATTTTATCCAGAGTTAGCGGCAATATTTATGTAAAGTTTTGATTATAAATATCTATATAAATTATTGTTGCTAAATATAATATAACGATAATTATATTATTGCTGCTAAATTATTTATTTGTTATAGTGACCAGTGATTTAAAAGGAGGGGGGTGCGAGGCAAGAGCTCTAGGCAGCACATACGAGGCAAGGAGTTAGTCTCATAGATCTTTGGAGCCGTATATTCCATGTATCATTAATTTAATAATTGTATCACTAAGAAAAAAATCAAAAGAAAAAATTTTCAATAATTTTGCAAATAAATCACCAATAATATAGGGAAAAAATATACTATCTAAGAAAGATAACAACATAAAAATGATAATAATTGAGAAAATATTTACAATGAAATCATCATCAATTTCATCACCTAATCTCCATATCTTCTAGTATTTTCCATTCTCAACTAATATTTGCTCTGATTATTATTATTATTATTATTATTATTATTATTATTATTATTATTATTATTATTATTATATATTTCAAAATAGGCTAAAGATAAAAATGTGTAACAATAATTGAATAAAAACCTCAGAAATCCTAACAGTTTCATACATAATCTAAAAAATATGGAGATTGTGTTTCTTTATTGATATATTTTAGTAAAAGTCTTTAGGACGAATAGCTAAAAAATATTAAGGGAAAACAAATAAAACATAAAAAAGATTAAAATGTTAAAATAAGGAATACTTTTCTAGAATTTTTTTTATAATTTTAAAAAAATACACGTTTGAAGTTTCGTCTATGCATTAGAGTTCAGTCAAACATCGAAACAACAAAGACATAAGAAGACTAATAAATCGGCATACAAACACCTTATGAGAAGCACATCAACTTTTTTTTACTAAATATCAATATTATTCAATAAAAGACTCATAAATTATATCGAATGACGATCATTTGGTGGTGGTCGATCATGATGTACACTTGGCGATTGATGAACTGGTGCATAGTCAATTACTATTGAATCATCAAGCTGAATATTTGTATTTTTCTCCATTTTGAAAACATCAATTCCACTTGCATAAGCTTGATTTGATTCAAAATCTCTTCTTCCAATTCTTGATGCTAATTCATATAACAAAAAAAAATGAAAAATAATAAGTTATTTAACAATATATTATATACATGCAAGTTGGAATAAATATGACTCATGGAAAAAAAAGTGTATTTACCTTGTGTTACTATTAAAATAGAGCATAACAAAAAAAGGGTCTTCAAAAGAAAAACATTATTTGAGGCAACATTCTTCATCATCACAATTACTGTTTAAACTTTTTTTGATTAGTAATATGATATTATTTTTGTACTTTGTGCATCCTTTAAATAGTAAAATATGTTCACAAATTCTTAGATCTATTGACCATTGGTCAAAAGTTGGTCAGAATAAATTCTCCTCTCAATTTCTATAATAATGGTTTTTTTCCTTTTTTAGTTTGTTTGGAAAGGAATAATCTTTTCTTTTTTTGGTAATACTTTAATTTCAGTTTTTTCACTTGACATGTTTAAAGTCACAATGATTTTTTTTCCTTTTTTAGTCCGTTTGAAAATGAATGATTTTTTCCTTTTTTGGTAATACTTTAATTTCAGTTTTTCACTTGCCATGTTTAAGGTCACAAAATTAAAGAGTGTTTTGATACATTTAACATAACTTTATTTTAAGACTACAAGATTGAAAATTTATATATATGGCCATTACCAAGATAATTTTTATTTTTATTTGTTTAACTTTTTTAATTACGGTAAGCAAGAGTAAAAGAAAAGGAGTCGTCAAAAGCTTTTCATTACATTTTAGGGATTTGACTTTTGATAGAAAAAATGAGATAAATAGTTCTTTTAACTATAGGAATAAATCTAAAATGATTCCTTAATTACACACTTGACGGATTTAGTCCTTTAACTATTCAAAAACTTATCAACTTTGGTCCCTTAACTATACACTTACCAGTTTTAGTCCCTTAACTATAAAGTTACCGATTTTAGTCATTTAAGTATTCAAAAACTTATCAGGTTTGGTCTTTGTCCTTTTTCTTAAATACAAATAGCTTAGGTTTACATTATGTCTTATTTATGTCTTAATATTAGCTCATCTCATAAAAAATAAACTTCTTGTGTTATCAAATATTTTAGTAACTGAACTCTCTTCTTTATGTCTTATTTACCGTGGTCACTGACCTAAAATAACAATAATAATATTTTTTAAAAATAAAAAACTCTTTTTCCCCAAATAAATTGTATATCACAATTTTTTTGATCTATTGACCATCGTGTTAGATTGTTTGGTAACAAAAAATATTATTTTTTATTTATACTAGAAAATTCACTTACTATTTGTTATTTACTCAAAAGATTATCTTTTTTTCATATCATAATAATCACCTATATTATGCTATTTTATTCGAAAGGTTACTCAAGCTGAAAAGTGATATATATTTGGGTAAATGTAACAACATGTTACTTAATTTTTAGCCTAAAAAAATGTTAACCCCGAACTCATTTTAACCAAAAAAAATAATAACTGCTAATTGATCTAGTATCCACCCCATAAAACCTCTTTATATGCTAAAAAAATGTCTAAATATTTCTTTATATGGTAAACAAATGTCTTTATATATAAAAAAAAAAAAGGTCCTTATATCGAAAATGATAAATGCTTAAAGTAAAAAGAACTTGGAATAAGAGATGGAGGTAGAAGCATGTCCAGTCACATATCTTGGTGAACTGGTGGAAGTGCTTCACCTAGATCTCAAGTTTGAGCCACGGTATGGAGAAAATTTTGTTGGGAGTGTTACCCCTGAATGGGCCTTGCAGTGCGCGATTCAAATTTAGTCAGAGCTTTAATGTGGGCTCAGAACACCGAGTGAGAAACCAAATAAAAAAGTTGTAGTCCAAGTATGAGAATCTTTATCAGACTTGCTATATATATTTCTTGAAAAGTAAAAAGGAGTTGTAAGATACAACAATTGTGGCTCAAACAAATGAATCTATAAGCTCTTATACAGCAAAAGTCTCATTCAAGGTCTACAACACCAAAATTGGAGAGAAGGATCTTAACTTGATCGACAAAATCAGAACCCGTTGCATACTCTGTCAACATCCCAACAGCAAAACCAAACATCGCCCATCTGCTCAACGAGTTAGAAATTACAAACAATCCAAACACGAGGTTCATAGCAAAATGTAACTATTCAAATTGCACATACATGTTTTTCCATAACATCAAGTGAAAAGAATGTGTATGTACAAAGTGTATAGTAACCAAACTTGCACTAATTTCTGCACATTCTGTTTCATTATACATTATGTTATGTTATTTCATTTATAAAGAGATTGTCAAATGGAATGATATTAGATTCTTAAACGCCTATATCCACATGCCAAGGTAGGTACTTAACACTTAACAGAGCTAGTGGCAACATAGCCATACAGAGCAAAGCTTGGTTCGTTGAACAACTTATCGTAAAATTATACTGTAGGTCAAAAATTACTTTTCATCCACATATACTAAACCTTAGAGTATCCTGAGTAAAATTTCTGATTTCGCCACTTATCAAATACATGTGCCTATGTCATTCTTGCAAGTCAATATTTATATCAAAAACAATATAGCATCATGCACACACAAATGGCACATTAAATTAAGGCTAAAATCATACCAAAAAACTAACCAAAGGTAATAGTAACACATTCCAACGCAAAATAGAAAGACAGACATCAACCTTAATTCTTGAATCAACTTCTTTATTTTACTTCTTTCATTTTAATTGATTTGCTTGATTTTAACTTGACACGAAATTTAAAAAAGTATCAGACTTTTGAATTTTATTATCTTAAACTAAAGATATGTAGAATAAAAAAAAAGGTATTTTAATCTTGTGATCTAAATATGTTAAATAGAAAGTTGAAATTAAAAATTAAAAATTAAAAAAATACGCGTATAAGCAAACATATACTAGTTAATTAGTTAGCATAGCTATAATTTGCCTTAATTACAATTCGCGACCTACTTTTAGTTATAATTACGCGGCTAAGCTTTTTTGTTTTGTATAATTCGAAATTTGTATAATATAATTTGTATACTTTTTGTATAATTTAGAATTTATATAATATAATTTATATAACTGTTTACACTTCTGATGTTTGTAATTGTATAAATTCCTTATTTCGAATTTATACAAAAATAACTGAATTATACAAATCTACAAATTATAGAAATCTGTGAATTATACAAACGAGACAGCTTAAATTGTAGCTACAGCCCGTAAATATGCAAACTATAGCTATGGAGTATAATTAGATTAATTATAGTTACTATTTGTGAAAGTTTCTCAAAATAGAATGACAAAAAAAAACAATACTTAAAAATTGACTAAAAAGTAGAGTAAAACAAACAAACTGAAACGGCATGAGTACCTTCCATTAGAGATTTCATTCTTGGCAATAAAACCAAAGAAGGGGCCTTGATTAGCTTCTTCAAGTTTCTTCTGTCTAAAGTACCCTTGAAGCTCCTTAGCCTTTTGCCTCTGAAATTCAAGTGTAATTACATTTTTACCCTCAGAAGTTGTGACAGCCACAGGCTTAGGAGGGGCAGTAGTAGTAATAATTGGTGGTGGGATATTGCTAGGCTTAGGTGGTGATGGAGCAACTGGTCTTCTAATTGGACCTTCAGCTTGAGAATTTCTTATAGCAAGTATTATAGGCTTTGTTGAATAAGAAGGGTAATTTTGGAATTTAATGCAAGGGAATGTAGATGATGATGCCACTGACATTTTCTTGATTTTTTTTTCTTGTCAGAAGAAGAAGATAGTGTTTTTTTTTATTTTTTAGTGTTTGTTATGCTATCAGAAAGAAATATTGTATGGAATGTACAAGTGTTTTGTGGATAAAATGTGGCCAAGTCTCTCATGTTATAGTCAACTACTTTGTCTAGTCACAAATCAGAATACTTATAAACTCCAAGAAATTCTTCAATTTGTTCTTTTTTATGAAATTATATACCTAACTAGGCATGCAAACTATATTTATCAAATATAGCGAGAGTTTTATAAATTATTAAATGTAGCGAGAGTTTTTAAAATTCGTTATATATCAATAATATAATAATTTTTGAAATTCATTTTTGTATTAATGATATAACTATTTTTAAGTTCTATCAATGATACAATAATAAATTACTTTAAAAATTCATCAACAACTTAATTCATATATTTAAGATATTTCACAAAGAATTTAAAATAATCAAAGAAGTCTAGAGAATTGGGAAGAACACTTTTGAATGAGAATTTTAGAGTAATTTTAGAAAACATAGCTAGTAATATTTTATAAGAGAGTAGTAAATATTTTTCTAGTGAGATGGTGGTGAGAAATTTAAATTTGAAATTTGTTGACTTGAAAAACTCAATAAGACAATAATAAATACTTTAAAGTTTGGGAGTTGATTTCTACGAGAAGAGTATGAATAACAATACGTGAAATTGAATCATTCTCTAGTCATTTATTTTTTATGTATTCAAAACATCTTATATACACTTTGTATAACTTATATAAAATACAGAACTATTTTTCTTAATAAATATACATATAAATGGGTATATACTAAAAGCGTGTGCGTGTATGCGTGCGTGCGTGCACGTTTGTGGGGGAGAGGGATTTCATATCTTTATACTGTTGATTTCTTAGCAAATTCACTAGTATAAGCAAAGTTTAAGACACATGATTTATCATGCCATTGTGAGATATTCACGAGCCTCATATTCATCATATAAAGATATTTAAATAATTATTTAAAAAGTTAAAGTATCTAATTGACACTTAATGTTAAATTTAAAGGGCGCTATACATGTTTAACCAAAATCAAAGAAGGATTGATTTCCAATTAATATGGTTGTGAGGAGTAAATGTAAAATCTCTTAAAAAGTTCAAAGTCTTTCCTGATCTATAAAAGCTCCATTGTTCTTCCTTTAGCCCTCAAAACCCTAAATTTCTCTTAATCGCCACACTCTTTTTTTCAGCTATGTGAATGGCATTCATATAGTATCTTTCATCTTTTTTTGTTGAAGTTTTCACTTGTTATGTTATTTTTTATGGAAGTAAAGTTACATTTTTTGGATTTAACATGTAGGATGCAAGTTGCAAGTCATTTTCAGATACATAAGTAAGCATTTAATTATTGTTTTAAGAATGTACCTGCAGATGACTAGCAACTTAAATCCTAGTAAGTGTTCACGAATATATTTCACTTTAGAAGGTTTTGCTCATAGATGCTCTTGAATTTCCTTCCATGTTTAGGATGACCTATGCTAGCTTGTTATTCTATTGTGGTAAGTTCACAACATCTCATTCTTATGCTATGAAGAAACTGAATCAAGATTAAATTGTTTTTAGTGTTCCAGCTCTTATTTCGAGGTTGGTGCAATATTATTTCATATATAGAGATCAAGTCTATACTATCAATATTTGTAGATTCTGGACTAATCGTCCATGTCAATAAAATTTTATATCACAAATTCATAAATCTATTAATCATTTGTCAAAGCCGATAAAATTATATGAATCAGTTTTAACTTTTTAAAAAATCTAAAAATACTTATAAACTATAAAATTCAATAGCATATTTGGTAAAGAAATATTTTTTTTCTTTTATATTATAAAAAGGGCAACTTACTATTTGCTATTTCAATCAAAAAAAATATCTTTCTTTCTTTTATATCATAAAAGTCACATTTTTTTTATTATTTTATTTAAGAGCTTACTCAAGTTGGAAAGTAATATATATTTGGCTAAATTTATTGATATCACACTTGATTTTTAGTCAAAAAAGAAAATGTTAAATCCCCAATTCATTTCAACCCAAAAAATTATGATTTGACCCGGTACCCGACCCGTAAAACTTCTTTTTGTACTAAACAAATATCCAAAGGCTCCAGATCTCACTTGCAATTGAGTAGTGGAGGAAGAAATGATTAAATATGTGATAGGGAATAGAGTTGTAGTTTATTCAGCACTATATTAAAATTCATTCTCCAACATAGTTAATCACAAAAGGTGGTACAGGACATCTGCCACTGAACAAAGAGGGGGATTCAGAATTTTGAATTTTCGAGTATCACGCAGGGCTCGAACATGCAACCCTATCCCTAAAGTGATAACTTTAGCTTTGACCACCGACAGTACAATAAAGCTCATTGTTTCTAAAGGTGTCACGTTTAATATTTATACAGTTCCTTATAAATATATATAAATATATTTCAATCGAGACATTTTAAATAATTGAAGATTTTAATGTTCTTAGAAGAATCGTTAATAGTTGTTGTGGATTGAAGAGAAGTTGTCGCAGATGTAGCACTGGAATTGAGACTTTCTTCATCAAAGGAAAAGATACGCGGAATTCTTGGAAACATATTGATTTAGTTGAGACAAAACGATTCCCTCAATACAGCTTCACTCCGTCAAGCTTGTACGAGTAGTGAAGAAGTATAGATTTAGTTGGTTGTTGACCAACGGAAAGCATGGGATCAACAAAATTGAAATGAGGTAACAACACAAGAATTGTTTTTTTGTATATGTATAGCGAATTATACATATATATGTTTGCTATGGAGCGCAATTATGCAAACTTTGCTATAGCAAACAAAAAATCATATTTGTATGCTATAGCAAAGTTTGCATAATTGCGTTCCATAACAAACATATATATGTATAATTCGCTATACATATACAATTGAAAGCTATGTTTATTTGACCATACATATATACAAAAAGAAGCAATTGTATAATTCGTTGGCTCCTCTTCAGATTTGTATAATTTCGCTGGCAGGCCATTTGTATAAATTGTTGTTAGCCTCTCGTTTGTATAAATCGTTGACAAAAATATTTGTATATCAAAAATCTCTCTCTCTTTCCCTTTATACAAACATAAATTATACATTATATTTGTATAATCTGTGTTTGTATAAAACGAGAAAGAGAGAAAGGCAAAAGAGAACTGGGCAGGGGAATAT
>JAJOOE010009626.1:0-44851 GCA_036250405.1 Solanum raphanifolium | reverse complement strand
ACTTTCTTTGACGCTATTTAAGGCATAATAAGACTACCCACATACAACATTTTTGAAATATTTTATGTTGTCAATTATCATGATTTATAGTATTTTTATGATAGATTCACTTCAAGAATCAGTGGAATTTTTTGTATTTTTTTCAAAACATTTTATGTTGTTAATTATCATGATTTATAGTATTTTTATGATAGATTTACTTCAAGAATCAGTGGAATTTTTTGTATTTTTTTCAAAACATTTTATGTTGTCAATTATCATGATTTATAGTATTTTTACGCAATTTTTAAATATAAAAAAAAACTAAACAAAATAAGACAAATAAATTAAAATGGACCCAATATATGTTATTTGTTGTCTCAATTTATGTGACACAAATGAAATTTGGAGAGTCATCCAAATTTTCATTTAAAAAAAAAAGTTTTAAGTTATTAATTATTGTGATTTATAATATTTTTATGTAACTTTCAAATAACGTACATTACTGGTCACTTTGTCCTAATTATGTGATATGAATAAAAATACAAAATTAACCCTTTTAAAATGTCTTTCATAAATTTTAAGTTGTTAATTATTATTATTTATAATACTTTTTTGGTAATTTTAAAATCATATGTGTTATTTTTTCTGTCCTAATATATGTGAGCCTGATAGAATTCTGAGAGTCAACCTATTTTATTATATAGCTTTTAAATATTTTAAATTGATAATTATTGTAATTTTTAATGCTTTTTAAGTCATTTGTAAATGATATATGTTGCTTCCTTGATTGAGACTTTTCCATTTGTGAGATATATATATTATTTTAAAAGGGAGTTTATGCCCAAGTATAATATATAATATTCAAGATTGGGACTTTTAAAAGGGAAAGTCCCAATCTTGAATATTATATATTATACTTGGGCATAAACTCCCTTTTATTATATAGTAGAATAGAATAAGGGATTATATTGCTGGCGAATAATTTATCCTGATATAAATTATAATTAATCATACTGTTGGAATTAATAATAACAAGATTATTTAATATAAACTTATATTTTATGGCTAGATAAAAATATTTAATTTGTTGGATTAAAAACGAAATATAAATAAATATAAAATATATCTTTGATTCAAATTAGATAAATCGAAAAATTATTTGAAAAAGGCATATATGTCATTTAGTGTTTAGATCAAAATTACTAATCATAAAATTATAATTGTGCCAAACGCTATAGTTAGACCACACAAACTTCCTCTGGTACAATATTCACTCTAGTAATAGTAATAATAATAAAAAGAAACCAATATTTCATATTATGTTAGATGATATGATCGCGAAAAATGATTTTTTCAATGATGGTTTACAAGATTAAAGAAAAAAATGTCATTTTCAGATCTCTTATATATTAAAATGAAAATCTCTCATAAAAATTGACAATAACATCAGCTTACCTAGTGAAATTTCACACATAACATAAAGTTATGAATAATTTTATAAAAAAACTACAAAACTAAATCTCCCGATATGTTATCTGTAACATCATTTCACCATTACAACTAAAAATATCAAAACTAGTGATACTTTTGGTGGAGATATTTATTATATTTCCAAATTTAGTCCCGAAAAAACAAACCAACTCTAAGAGGCCATTTGGCAAGTAGTTAAGAAACAACTTATTTATATAACTGATTATCAATCAAACCCTAAAAGGTCGTTTGATTGCTAGTTAGAGTTGTGGAGATAGTAGTAATGTAAGATTTAGTCATACGCATGAATAAATCTACATATTATTTTATGGAGATATTTATTATTTCAGCTTTTATTCTGCATAAAACAATACATATATTTTCCTCATAACTAATACATATATTAAATATATAAATTATAAATCAAACATCATATAAATTTGAGCAACTTTCACTTTCACATTCACATATAGCAAACATAAAAATCATATTTGTATGTTATGGCTATAGTTTGCATAATTGCGCTCCATAACAAATTTTATGTTTGTTATGAAGTTTTTGATTTGTATAATTCACTAAATACATCCAATTTTATACAAATTGTTCAGTTTTGTATAAATTCATTTATACATTGTAATTTGTATAATAAGATCTGTATTTGTATAATTATAAGTGTATATGACGAAAATATATGTATTTGTATTTGTATATACACTTTTCTCTCTCTTTATACAAACACAAACACATTTTATACCGAAATGTATAAAATGACTAATTGTATACCGAGTCAGATGGCGAAAAAATAGGATGTTTGTTGCGAATTACAAATAAAATAAACTATGACTATAACATTTAATTTGAATTAATAGTTTGCTATTTCATACAATTTTTCCTATAAATTTTATTCGTGAATGTATTTTCCCTATAAATTTTATTCGTGAATAATTTACTTTTTAATCAGTTGTCAAACATAATATAATTTATATAAAATTTAATGACTCAACATCTAAACTAACTACCAAACAATGCCTAAAGAATCACTTACTGTGAGATATAAAGTATAATAATTTTGGCATAAAACATAAAATTATTTTATCTTATGTTTGATTGAAGGTATTAAGTTATAGTAATGAAATATAATATAACGTATTTCAAAAGAATTAATTTAAAAATAACTTGTTCTCAACCAAATGAGCGCGCTAATGCATAGACTAGTGTAGACCGTAGAACAAGTATTTGTGGTTGTGGAGTGAAAATATAAAAAGTTGGACTGGCGTCCAGCGTATTTCTTTCTTTCTTTGTTTCTTTCTCAGATTCTCTCTCATCAATCAGTTCGATAAGAGAGAAGAAAGAATCCCTTTGCTGGTTTACGCTAACCTGAGATCAGAAAAAGGACCCTTTTCTACTCTGCGTCTTCTCATCTAAGCAGGTTCTTTTTCTTGTTTCAGCTATTTTCATCTACTTGTAGCTGTATACCCTTTTGTAGATTCAGTGATTTTTTGGGTGTTTTGATTGGTACCCAGATCGCATAATCGATCAGAGTACTGTTAGTTGCTTTAATCTATCGAAACCCTTTGCTGACTGTTTTAAGCTGTTTAATCAATGAATTTTAGTGTTTGCTGGTGTGTTTGATCTGAGCTGATTGTTTTTCCTGTTTGTTCTTGTTATATTATTGATTTTATATCTGGGTTTGTTTCAATTTTACTTTCTATAGACTATATTTGCTTATCGATTCTCCTAAAGTTTCAGTCTTTGACTTGGGTCATAGCTTGCACCGACTGGGTTTTAGAGTTTTTGATGTTGGTCAGTTTTCTTATGAGCTAAGTTGCGTGGGTTTTCACTTTGGGTGCTGCATCCGTGTCAGATTCTCCAAAACATAAGTACTTTTGGAGAATCCGACACGCACTGATTGACATTTCTTCGAGCAAAATGGCTTATGGGTGAGCTGTTGTCTTACTTTTGTTAAAAAATTAACTCGATAGGGATGAAGTGTGCTTTTGATTTGTGACATTTTTTTTCATAGAATGGAGTTGGTTACATGTCCTTTCTGCCAAGCATGTCTGTGCTATGATTAATAGGATAATTCCTAGGAACAGTTTATTTAAATGATTTTGTCCATCACCAGGGGATAAATAGGATTAGAATATGAAATATGAACCCTTTTTTGTTCTTTTACGGAAAGAAATGATCCATTTTTCACAATTCAGAACGTGCTGATGAAATCTTTATAAAATACTGAAAGATAGGATAAAGGGTCTTCATGGATATAACTTCAGCAAATTTTATGTATTTGAAGGTTGTTATGTGGTTATTAAAAAAGAAAAAAGATGTGAAAATAGTTTCATGTACTTCTATGGTCTTTCGTGCTCTAATTGTGTTATGTGTTTCCTCTTGCAGGGACCATGATTAAGTTGTTTAAAGTAAAAGAAAAGCAGAGAGAGCAAGCTGAGAACGCAAATGGAAAGCCACCAGTCAAGAAACAAAGTCCAGGAGAGTTGCGTCTTCATAAAGGTGCTTTTGTTTTCCAACTCTTTTGAACTTTTTAGGCTAGCTAATGCTTTAACCATTTAGCAGTTTGCAAGTTGTTTCTCTTGAATGCTTTCTGCACGGCAAATTGGTCATTTTTTTTAATCTCATTTATTATATAGCCCTCTATTGGTGAGATATCACGTGTTCTGAGCAGAACGAGTTAGCCATTCTAGATACTGTAATGGAGAATAGGATTTTAACATAATCAGAGGCAGCTTTGAAGGCAACTCTTCTAATGGATTATGAAGAGCACTTAAAAAATGAAGAGATAGCATTGAGACAAAGATCAAGGGCACTTTGGCTAAAAGAGGGAGACAGAAATACCATTTTTTTCCACAAAGTGGCCAATGCGCATAAAAGAAGGAATAATATTGACCAACTGATGATTGAAGATGCACCTGTGATGGATCCAGTGAGAATCAGAGAGGAGATTATTGGGTTCTATCAGAAGTTATATTCAGAAAATACAAGTTGGAGACCTTCAGTTAACTTGATCAATTGTCCCATGATCACGGAAGAGGAAAGAGAAGCTCTACAAGGGGAGTTTGAGGAACAAGAGGTGTTTTCATGTTTGAAGATGTGTGCAATGGACAAAGCTCCTGGTCCAGATGGCTTCACTATGGGGTTCTACATCAAATGCTGGGATGTAGTAAAAAGGGATATCATGGAAACTTTTAAGAACTTCCACTCTCATGGTGTCTTTGAGAAAAGTTTCAATGCCACATACATTGCTTTGATTCCAAAGAAGAATGGAGCTAAGGAACTGAGAGATTTCAGATCTATCAGTCTCATAGGTAGTGTCTACAAGCTTCTATCCAAGGTGCTGACAGAAAGATTGAAGAGAGTTATTGTTAAGCTGGTAGATGTTCAATAGATGGCTATCATAAAAAATAGACAAATCATGGATGCTGTCCTAATTGCAAATGAGGTGGTAGATTCCAGGATTAATCAAGGAAAGGCAGGAATTTTGTGCAAATTGGATATCGAGAAGGCATATGACCATGTAAACTAGGATTTTTTTGCTGAAAATGCTCTCATGTATGGGTTTTGGAAGGAAGTGGGTTCACTGGGTAAGATATTGCATCTCCACCGTAAGATTCTCAGATCTTATCAATGGATCATGTGAAGGTTTTTTCCCTGCAAACAGGAGTTTGAGGCAGGGTGATTCTTTGTCTCCTTTTTCTCTTTATCATAGCCATGGAGGGTCTAAATTACGTGATAAAGATGGCTAGGAATAATGAATGTCTAAGTGGGTTTGAGGTAGTCACAAACCTAAATCCAAGTTTAAATGGCAACATGGTAGTCACACATCTCTAGTATGCTGATGATACCTTAATCTTCTGTGATGCTGAGGAAGGGCAATTACTGATCCTGAGATCAATTTTAGTGCTTTTTGAGGGAGATTTTGGACTTCATATCAACTGGAGGAAAAACTAGTTATTCCCAATCAATGAAGTCCCCACTATGTTGGGTTTGTCTGGAATTCTGGGAGGGGAAGTAGGTTCCCTGCCTACTATGTACCTAGGTATGCCTCTAGGTGCCAAGTCAAAAGCCATGAGCATTTGGAACTTGGTGATTGAAAAGTGTGAGAAAAAGTTAACTAGATGGAAATTTCAGTACATCTCCTTAGGCAGCAGAGTCACTCTCATCAATTCTGTTTTGGATGCTCTCCCAATCTATATGATGTCTATCTTTCCCATTCCTGATGGAGTGATAGAAAGTTTAGACAAGATTAGGAGAGATTTTCTTTGGAAAGGGAGTGAGGAAAATGTCTCTACTGTTCGACACTTGGTCAAATAGAATGAGGTTCTTTGGGGAAAGAAGCAAGGGGGTTTAGGAGTAAGAAATCTGAAAATACAAAGCAAGGCACTTAGACTGAAGTGGTTATGGAGATGCTCACAAGAGCCTCAAGCATATTGGGGCAAAGTAATTAAAGCTAAATATGGAGAGGAGAACAAATGGATGGCAAATAAGGTATCTACACCCTATGGTGTAAGTCTATGGAGGTCTATCAAAATCTTTTGGCCTTTTTTGAGAGATAACACAACTGTGAGGGTAGGCAATGGAAGTAAGACCTCATTTTGGGAGGACAAATGGCTGGGACATGCTAGTTTAAAAAATCTTTTCCCTGAACTGTATGTTTTGGCAGTACATCAACAAATGAGTGTAGCTGACAGCTGGACACAAGGAGGATGGAACATCCAGTTTAGAAGGAATTTTAATGACTGGGAAATTGAAACTGTGACAGAATTTTTTAGAGCTCTGGCAGAGTTCAAAGGGACAAAGAATGAGGCTGATAGACTATGGTGGAACAAAGGCATGTATAAGGTGAACTCAACATACAAGTTTTTGAACAAAGGTGGCCAACAACCACCAAATTGGCCATGGAAACAGATCTGGAAAACAAAAACCCCTTTCAAGGTGGCATGTTTTACTTGGTTACTGGCAAGATAAGCTGTCCCGACACAAGAAAATTTCAAGCAGAGGAAGTTCTCTATGTGCTCGAGATGCTATTTGTGTGGAGAAGAGGTTGAGACAGTTGGCCATCTGTTTTTACAGTGCAGGATAACAACCCAACTCCGGAGGATTTTCATTAGCCTCAGGGGTGTTGTTTGGACTATGCCTAACAGAATCACCCACCTCCTCTACAGTTGGGAAGAGGTAGGTGGGGGAGCTTCAGACAAAGATAGATGGAGGATTGTCCCAGCCTGTATCTGGTGGACAGTCTGGAGAGAGAGAAATGCTAGATGTTTTGAGAGCAAAAGTTGTGATCTTCAGAAGTACCTAGAGGATACTGTGTCAATTATTGAGATCCTTGGCTCTATTTAGAATTTAGATTCAGATATCCTGTTTTGTTGATAAGTTGTAATTATGGTTTGTTGTACTGGTTTTTGTCAATACATACGAATGTTACCTTTCTCAAAAAAATCACGTGTTCTGAGCATGTTAGGTTAACTAGTGATTTCCATTTAGCATCGTGCGCTTAATGGAGGTCTAAATCTTATCATCCAGATTCAGTCCATTAAGTGCATTTGTTTTTAAGGCTTGATTGAATCTTAATTATTCAGATTCAGCCTATAAAGTGCATTTGTTTTGTTTCCTTATAAAACCCTTTTAATGAGTCTGAATAAATATGAAAGAATCAGATTTGTGACAAAGTCTTAACACCATTTAGACTCATTAAAATAACTTGCATTAATTTGCAAAACCTTTCATGCCTCTGCACTTCTCTTCTTGGCAAAATTTTCACGCTGCTCACTTTTCTTTCTCAACAATACCATTTTTAATCCTCTTACTTCTGCACTTAGGCTTGCACACTGGGTAATTACAGTTGACATAGCAAACTTAAGCCTTCAGGTTACTTGGAGTGGACTAAACGGAGGAAGTAATCTATCTTCAAGCTTTTGAGTATGACTTTTGCATGCACATCAAGTTGTAGCTAAACTGATGGGGAAAAATAATAATAATCAAGCAGTTCCCTTGTTCTTTCCAATTTCTCTTGTTGCCAAATGTAGTATTTTTTTTTGTTGGAGTTGTTCAAAACCCACGAAGGCCTATGAGTGATCTTGGAATTCTGCATTTGTATGACGGTTTTCCTTTCAGGCAGGATGATTACTTTCTGCTTTGAGAGTTTGGAAATGAGTGCTGCATTAGTGATCCTAATTGAAAAATCTGGTAGGTTACTGTTAGTGTCAGGATAAAATTATTGTTGAGGTTTTGGCACCCATTAAGGATGCAGTAAGATTTAGACTCTTAAGACTTGAAAAGGTTTATGTTTGTGATGTATGTTTCCTAGGAAGTTTTATGGTTCTTCCCACATTTACCTTTTCTCGAAAACTGCGGGAAGTATATGTACAATGGAGAACTAAGTGAAGAATTGTGTGTTGGAAGTACTTGAAAAATCTCTCAAACGGGGAGTGAGTGTAGGTGGCCATAGTTCATGGAAACAACATTGAATTCTTACGTCTTCTGTTAATTTTTCATTCGAGAGGGATTGGGTATGTCATCCTCCTATTTTCTCCATTGTTCCTTGTTCCCCTATGCCAATTGCCGCATCCTGTTCTTCTCCATCTTATTTGCAAGTGCTTAAAAGTGCAACAAAGTTACTTGCTGACCCTGTTACTTATCGAGCTTGTAGAATCAAATTCATTCTGTCATACCCTCTTACCACATTCATGAAGAACCTCCTGACTAAACAGGAATAAAGTAGGAGGTAGAGGAGGGTTGATACAATTGCAACCAAGGTTCTGGCCTAGTGGTCAATGAAGTGGGTGGAGAACCATGAAGACTCACGGTTCAAATCCCGGCAGAGACAAAACATAGGTGAGCTCTTCCCATCTGTCCTAGCCTTGATGGATAGAGTTACTTTTATACCTATTGCTGATGGGAGGTTTAGGTACGTGGAATTAGTGGAGGTGCGCGCAAGCTGTCCCGGACATCACGGTTATAGAAAAGAAAAGGAAAAAAGAGGAGGGTTGGTACATAGAAGCGCCGGGCAGTGACAGCTGGGGGTGGACGCAGAGGTGCCTTCCCTGCTTTTGCATATTTTGATTTGAAATAAGTACTTAGACTTTTGAAAATTTGAATGAAGTACAAAAAATTTGAAAAGTTGAAATAAGTATACAGAGTTTTTTTTTTTTTTTGGCCCACCTCAAAATGTTCTTTTAGAAATTGTCAAGTGAACACCTAAGGAGATATTTGAATGACTGGGAGATGGAAGGAGTAGCAGGTTCAACAATCTTAATGAAGGGGTAGGTAGACAAGCTGGAATGGATCAAAAACATGAAGGGTAACTACTCTGTCAAATCTGCATATAAGGAACTGAATATAGCAGTGGTGCAGGAAAAAGATTTGGGCTTGGAAGATGATATGAAAAGTGAAAACCAAAAAGTCCCTCTTCATCAAAAAAAGAAAAAAAGTCCCTATAAAGGAAACTGTTTCATTTGGCTTTTGGCTAAAGAGGCAGTTTTGACTCGTGAAAATCTGAACAAGAGGGGTCACCAACTAGTTTCAAGGTGCTTTCTATGTGGGGAACAAGCTGAGACAATCATTGCATTTTAAATCTACAGAACAGTTGTGGAAGATTTAAAAGGGATCAGGTCGGTGAAACCTGGAAGCATCGCAGATGTTTTAAGATGCTGGAATATGGATGGTTATGTGAGTAAGGAGGAGGAGAGATGCAAGATTGTCCCGGCCTGCATTTGGTGGTCAGTCTGGACTGAAAGGAAAAAGAGATGTTTTGAGAATGCGCAGAACAGCTTACTGAATTTCAAAATGAATTCCTTAGGCCTTCTCTATTTTTGGTGTGAGCAAAAACTATTAGCTCAAACAGAAGTGTTTTTGATGTCAGAGACGTTTTGTAAGGAATAGAATTGAACTACAAAATGTAAGTTGTAATACTTTTGTAGGGTAAATACACTTTTGGTTGTAGTATACCTATGGTATATAGAATTAATATTACCATCTCCAAAAAAAGAAAAAGAAATTGTCAAGTGAATTGACCGTCTCTTCTTCCTTCTCACTCATTGAGCTAAACTCAGTGCAAAGTCTTCAGATGTCATCTTAATAGTTAGTACTATACAGATCATCACTCACTTCCATCAATCAAGGTTTTTAAAAAATTCCCATTTATTACTTCAGAGGCCAAATATCATTTGTTGTCATTCTTCTATTGATTTGTTCTGCTGGTGCTTACTTGTGACAAACTGTATTGATTTCTCAGAACCTTCTGTATCCAAGTTCTCAATCTTAATGCTGTCTTCTGCATGCTATGACTATTACATGTGTGCACTCAAGCATGGAGACGTGGGTGGGGTGGGGGTATTTTGTTGCTTGATGTGAGACTACAACATGATAATTTCTTAGCTTCTTGTTTCCTTTATCTCTAGCTGACTTCTCTTAGGAATTGGAGAGTTTCTTGTAAAAATCTCACTTACAGCTAAGGATTTATTAACTACTTGCATCTCTTTGTCCTAACTTCTATGTATTTGTTTCTCTGGCTTGTTCTTTCTGCCGTCTCCTGTTGTTCTTTTGCATCTAAATTATGATGAGTAAACCTTTGCATCTTTTTTCTTGTAGATATAAGTGAGCTAAATCTACCCAAAACATGTAGCATATCATTTCCCAATGGAAAAGATGACCTCATGAACTTTGAAGTCACTATTCGGCCTGATGAAGGATATTATATGTAAGTAAATTTGTTACAACTTACCTATCACTAATTTTGTAGATCATTCTTCAAGTTTCTTACTTCTAAGAAATAATTGCTGTGTTGCTAGTTCTACTTTATTTTTACCTTTCTGCTGTTTTAAAGAAAACGGGAACTTTGGTGAATTTAACTTGCCTTTCTATAGTGATGTCATTTATTACTTATTTTGTTCCTGTATATAGGGGTGGCACATTTACGTTCTCTTTCAGTATTTCTCCAATATATCCTCATGAAGCACCAAAGGTTAAGTGCAAGACAAAGGTGGGTACTGGTTATACTCTTTTATTTCCTTCTAGAATGTGTTGAGACGACGACAATATATCATCATCACTGGTAAGACCCCTTTTTTCGTTTGTTGGAGCAGGTTTACCACCCGAATATTGACTTGGAAGGAAATGTGTGTCTCAACATTCTTCGAGAAGATTGGAAGCCTGTGCTCAACATTAACACCATCATCTATGGCTTATATCATCTGTTCACGGTATTTTCCTTTAATTTGATATAAAGATACTTCACTTGTCCCTCATCCAAAGTATTTAACAATCAGAACTTGTGATTCTACAGGAGCCGAATCATGAGGATCCCCTCAATCACGATGCAGCTGCTGTATTGAGAGACAACCCGAAGATGTTTGAATCCAATGTCAGAAGGGCAATGCATGGGGGCTATGTCGGGCAAACGTTCTTTACCCGTTGCATGTAGCATCTTCAAAACTGAAACAATAGAGAGTCTGTAAAGTTTGGATGCAAATTATTTCAGGTGATCTTTCTGCAAATGTCTTTAAATTTACGTCGAACCAGAAAAAATTCCTGTATGCTAAGTGTAACTCTGCAATTTGTTTTTCGGATACGTTCATGTATAAGTAAGACCAATGTTGTAGACCTATGTTTTGATGAACTTGTGCACAATTTGAATTCATATTCACAACATCATATCGGGGAGATTCAAACATGATAAGGTGTATTTTCAGTTCATTTACTTTATTCCATGATGCACATGATTCAAGAAAAGAAAAAGGGAGTCTGCTCAGATTTGTTGAGTTTTTGCTCGACAGAGGCGGATCCAGAATTTAAGACTAGGGGTTCGACCTTTAAGTCTTATACCGTTGAACTCAATATAGGTTCATCTCAATTGATTATTGCTATTTTTATAAAATTATACACAAATTTATATTTCATTGTCAAAAGTATTGGGTTCATATGAATTCGATATCAACACTCTACCTCCGGCTCTTGTTAATTGGGCCAAGTGTTTCAGAATCAATTTCACATGGAACTGAAGTTGAAAATCCCCGTCTCAAGTTAGTCTTGATAGTTTAAATTTCAAATATGCGAGTCTGAAGTTGGGGATCGTCAAATTTAGTATATGGCTTGCGCAATTTGAACTTTTGGACATTAGGCTTGGAAGTTAAGGTTGACATTTCTCAACTTGAGATTTATATGTTTGGAAATTCAAACTATCAAAGGCTAACTTTAAATTAGGTGCGGAATCAGATAGAATCGAGAGGTTCATCCTAATTAATTTTTGTGTCCGATATAACGATTGACTGATCTGATCTGCTAATAATTGAGCTGAGCAATGGGAGTGGGGACCACAGTTACTGATGTGGCAAGTAACCATTGGTTAGTTGACTGTTTCAATAATCGAGGAGACATCTCTATTATAAAATTGCTTTTTACAAGCAATAAAGTTTACATAAAAGTGTAAATAGAAAATAATTGTTCCCCACAATCACATAGATTTGAAAATTGTTTTTTTTTTTTCGAAATTTTATATTTGTATTAGAATCTGAATAAATTTAAATTCATGAAAAAAAATTCACAACAATCACAAAGATCTGTATCTAATCCTTAAACTCGAAACTTACTATCCTACCACAATCATTATTGGTTTGTATAATAGACTGTTATTGAAACCCCTATTTTCATTTATGCATTATTATTGTTTTATTGAATGGAGTACAAAAAATATAATAAAAATTACTAACAGTTTATACTTGATCGGAAATTTACGCATGAAATTTCAATTTTCTAAAATAAAATTTATATATTTGTAAACTACTTAAAAAACACTATATGTCACAATAATTGATAATTTAAATTTTTTAAAAAATCTATAAAAAATTTACGATAAAAAATAGATTTATTTGAATTTCAAAATTCGAAAAGTGCCACAGTGACGAAGAATAATTTTTTTTCTTAAGGACAGAATTTGCACGAAAATCAAAATGTGTTTGTTGATTCTCTGTGTAATCAACTGATCTGATCCCCACACTGTCAGTGCAGACTCTTTCCTCGTAATCTTCATTACCATTTCAGACCATTAACTGATTAAAAATAAAAATTGTATATATTTGAAATCAACTAATTTAAGAATAAAAACTATATATATTTAAAATTTCATGAAATAAAAATGCCATTGATACTACTTATTTTATTTCAACAATTGAGTCGTTTAGAAGCTAGTAGAGAATCAACTTATTCATTTATTAATTTATATATAAGATATATTATAATTTTTGATAATCAAACCTTCCTATTCAACCTCATTTTAAAATACCCTTGTTATTGTCTAACCGCTTTTTCTATCTATAAAATTCATAATGAATATAAAAAAATTGCGTTAATTTATTTACGTGTCTACCATAACTATCCTCCTTTATTCGATTTTAGACTGACATTAAAATCTTTATACATAAAACTTGTGATAACATAGCAATTATTCCATTAATGAATTTTAAAAGAGCAGTCAAACATTAAAATCTTTATAGTTAAAACCCAAAATATAAACTAGTAAATAACAATTATTATCTTACTTCTTTAGATATGTAAAAATTTATTTTAACTCTTAATAACAGTAAAAAAAACTTAGTCTTAGTCTAATCATTTAATTAGTAAAATCTAAAAAAGTAGTCAAAGTTTTTTTTTGCCATTTTGAAAAATAGAATGAAAAACGCTTACACATGATAATTCTGAATCCCTGTAACAAACTTTATCTCTTCAATTATTATAATTTTGCTAAAAAACAAACACACAAAACACCATTTCATCATCATTTTTTTATATATATATAAAACAGTATATGTATTCACAAAAACAAGAAAACACACAAACACACAGAGAAGAGAAGAAAAAGAAAGAAAATTCCTCGGATTGTTTGTAGTAGTATAAACTTTAGAGCGTATTTCTCGTGAGTAGTCCCAAAAAAATGCTTTATAGAGTGGCACCCCTAGTACCTATACAACACAGTAAGCAAAACCCACCTGCTGTCTGAACACACCCACCTGGGACCAGCCCCCCTTTTTCTTCTTCTTTCTTCTTTGGATTCATCATATAAAAAAACCCCATTTTCTTGATTTTGAGAATTCTTGAAAAAAATCAAGTTTTTTTGGGGGGAAAATGATGTGGGAAGGTGGAGGGTTTCCGGCGGAGGGAGGTGGTGGTGGTGGTGAAGGTGGTGGTGGTGGTGGTGGTGGGAGTGGGAGCGGGAGGAGGAAGCCATCATGGAGGGAAAGGGAGAATAATAGGAGGAGAGAAAGGAGGAGAAGGGCAATAGCAGCTAAGATTTATAGTGGATTAAGAGCACAGGGGAATTATAATCTTCCTAAACATTGTGATAACAATGAGGTTTTGAAGGCTCTTTGTGTTGAGGCTGGATGGATTGTTGAGCCTGATGGAACTACTTATAGAAAGGTTAATAAAATTCATCTTCTTTTATTAATTGATGTATTGTTTGTAGTGTTTGTGTCTGAGTTTTTGTTTGTTTGAATTGATGGGGTGATGGGTTTTTGGTTGGAGTTTGGTTAGATCTATAGATTTGGAAAATGGGGTTGTTGAATTTGGATCAAAGATTGTGTTTTTATCTGTTTTCAGTTGTTTTTTTGACTGTTTAATGGTTTTCTGATCTAGAATTGAGTATGAACAGCTTCTGAGTTTGTGTTTGCTTTAGTTCAATTGTTCTTTTTATGTACTTATAATCTGTCCATGTTCTCATTTCTGGATAATTGGTATGAATGTATGTAGTTTAATTTGTCTGAGAATGGGAGTTGTTTCTGGAAAAAACAAGAAGGCAAAAAAAAAGGAAGAATTGACTGTTCTTAATAAAGAAATGGATAAGCAGGGGCCCTTTAGTTTTGGTGTCTAAGGTGGGGTTTGATGCATTTGGTTGAGGCGTTTTTAGTTTATGCAATACTTTTCGAGATTAGAAGCTGCAATCTGTTGAAGTTGTTATCTCAGATTACAGAGCCTTTTAATCATTTATGTTCACTAGTTTGATTGAAAATGTCTTCTTTTACTATGTTTTCAGGGATGCAGGCCAACTCCAATGGAGATTGGAGGTACTTCAGCCAACATTACGCCAAGTTCTTCACGAAATCCAAGTCCTCCCTCTTCATACTTTGCTAGCCCTATTCCATCTTATCAACCTAGTCCAACATCCTCGTCTTTCCCCAGTCCATCACGTGGTGATGCTAACATGTCGTCACATCCATTTGCATTTCTCCATAGTTCCATTCCTTTGTCGCTACCACCATTACGAATATCAAACAGTGCTCCTGTAACACCACCTCTTTCATCACCAACTAGAGTCCCTAAGCAGATATTTAATCTTGAGACTTTGGCTAGAGAGTCTATGTCTGCTTTGAATATCCCTTTCTTTGCTGCTTCAGCCCCAACTAGCCCAACTCGAGGTCAGCGATTCACTCCTGCTACAATACCAGAGTGTGATGAGTCTGATTCATCCACCATTGATTCTGGCCAGTGGATGAGCTTTCAAAAGTATGCAGCCAATGGGATCCCTACTTCTCCGACTTTTAATCTTATTAAGCCTGTAGCTCAGAGAATTCCTTCTAATGATATGATCATCGACAAGGGTAAGAGCATTGAGTTTGACTTTGAGAATGTATCAGTGAAGGCAGCATGGGAAGGAGAAAAGATTCACGAGGTTGGTTTAGATGATCTGGAGCTCACTCTCGGAAGTGGGACTGCTCGGATGTGATTTTCATGACTAAAAGAACTGCTCAGTGTGGATTACAGATTGAGATTATCCGAGCTTGCTAGCTGATGAATCACCTCAAGCAGTCCAGTGGATGTTCGTTACAGAGATAGATCTTGCATGTTGCTGTTTACCTTATATACAAACATTTTTTTTCCTTTTCGCCTTAATCTGATAAGGCCCTTTAAGTTTAGTTTGGGTCTTGTCATAAGCATTTAGGTATAGATAGTTGATGGTTTCTATCTCCTTGTGGTTGAGAATTGTTTTAAGTCATTGTAGACTAGCAGGAGTTCTCCATAAACCTGAACTATCCAGAGTTATATTCTTCTTGATTATAGTAGATTCCTTTGTTGCTATGCAACTGGATTTCTTGTTTTATGATCTAGCTTCAATTCGAAATCAATGGATGTGCTATTCTTTAGTCTCTTTGATGCTTTATGTCCAGATCAAAACATTAGTACTAGTTGTCTTTGTCTATTTTGTTCTCATTGGAAATGGAAGGGCTACGTAAACCTTCACTATACCATTTTAACTCATATGTCCCTAAAGGACAAGCTATGGTGGGCCAGATCGAGCCAGAAAGACTTTGACGACTCAAGGGTTGAAAGTAAGATAGCCCTTTTGAAGAAGATCTATTCAGCTCGATCATCCAATTCACTCTAACAGACATGCATGATTCCGTAATCGAAATAACTTCCATAGAGATGGCCTATGGCAAGATATATGTCAAGAAGTTGGAAGTTTTTGACCATCAAATCAAAATTGTTGAATTTTCTTTGTCACTCTTTTGGCCCCATTAGTAAACTACCAGTAGTAATATTAATAATAATGGCATGTTCATGCACACGTTTGTTGATAACACAAGCACAGACAAAGAAGAAAAAAAGATTAAACAAATGGTGTTTAACTGATTTAATGTACAAGACCACGGCTTAATGTCTGGATGTGGGGTTCTGTACTACTGTATTACACATGTTCCTCTACAGTTACTTTATCATTATTTTTTTCTCATAATGCGGTTATTGTCACATGTCTTGCTTGCTGCTATATTTTTGCCCTTTTGTCACCGAGCTACGGATTTGACAGAACTCAGTAGCTTTGATCAAAATCTTGTAATTGTGTTTTATTCCGAATGAAAAAACTTAGTAGCTTAGTTGGTTGGTTGCCTAAACTTTCACCTGTTGGTGAGGTTCAATTCCACCTTGTATTGTAATCCCTCTCCCCCATTTTCCCTTCCTCTGCCCCAATACCAATATAAAAGTGAAAAATAAAAACTTGTCCAGAATTCATTCTTTTTCTAGAAATCAAAACTCATAAACTCAAAATTTTGAATTCGACATTGTTTGCCCTTATATAGCCAAATCAAGATACAAGGCCTACAATATTCTCAAACATGTGGTAATGTCAAACAGTTTCCAAACAACACCAATTATGGATTTTATATGTATATATGCAAAGCTGTTGGATTTTATTGCAGACAAACATCTACATTGCCAACAAGGTCCAGCATTAGTAAATTGCTGGACAAAGATGACAAGGTTTGTCAAAGTAAAGGTCAAATATGTCCTTGAACTATCTAAAATTGAGCAACTTCGCAAAGTCTCGATTTTTCCCTTGATCTCTAACAGAATTCTTAACACAATTATAAAGCTTAAACCATAGTAAAAATATTGAGGGGTAGTTATGGGCACGTAAAGTCCTCCCATTTGTGTTAGAACTCTATTAATGGCAATGGTAAATACAACAGATTTGCTAACCATGAGGATATAAATGGACTAACTTGAGCAATATAGGATAATACAACGGAAAATTTAGACAATTATCGAAAAACATACCACTAGAATCATCAAATATTAGAAATTAGCAGACACCATAGTATATAGATATAAGTACAGCCTTCAATCTCTTCATACATAACAAATACAAAAGTTAGGAAGTTTCTAAATACACACATGGCAAAGCTGAAAAGACTACCAATCAAAGCAACACTCTTGTAAATTAGAATCCTGTTGGTTAAAAGTACGTCAAGACTATTGATACAAATTCACAGAGGATATCAGCTATGTCAAACTCAAATGGTCATTGCTCATATGTGTGTTGTTCTCAACAGGGTCCCGGCCTTGTGTATCTGTCTTTACTAACTTTGTTTGTGAATGCTTGTTGATATTATCGTTGTTACATTCGTTGTATCTGAAGCATGTAATGAGATGGTCATTAAATATACCTGCCACTTGCATGAATGAATACACAACTGTTGGTCCTACGCAAACGAAGCCCCTTTTCATCAGGTCCTTGCTCATAAGTTCTGATTTTGGTGTTTTTGCTGGTACTTGACGTGCATAGCGAAATCCACTTTTTATTGGCTTGTGATTTACAAAACGCCAGAAGTAGTTGCTAAAGGATCCAAACTCCTGCTGTATCTGCAAGACAAGTAGATATTTCAGAGCCATCAGTAATTATGCACCACAGGAAAAGTTGACTTGTTCATACAATGATATTTCACTATGTTTTAGTGTAAAGGTTACAGTTACCGGTTTACTGATGGTGTGTTTTTTGGACATTATAGTAAAATTTGAATTAGTTGTTCCTTCTAAGTCTAAAATATAATAATTACTTGATTCAAAATTAGAAGCAAGTCAAAGAAACGTCTATATTTGAAAAGCTAAAGCAGTTTAGGATCAGTTTTGCAACTTTAGGTCTAGAGGTACTTGGATACAAGTTCTTTTTACCTTCTGGAAATGCTTTGCATTTTCTACTATTGCACGAATCTTTGGTTCAGATAGCAATGAATTTCCATTTTCTCTCAACGAGCACAATCTTTTCTCATTAACATTTGCAAGACATGATGGATCAAAATTGTCAAACAACTTCCTGCAAGATGTAAACCATAAGTAATTTCAAACTTATGGACATAACATTTCTACTTCTGAAGATCTGAGAGATGATCTTTAATAGTGGACCTGAATATGTGTCTCTTTTTAAGGATTGCAGGCCAAGTCATTTCTGCCAATACTTGTGATAAGGCAAGTAGTTCATATAGCTTTGTGTCATCGTAAACTGGGTTTCCCCATTCTTCGTCATGGAATGAAATATACAGGGGTTCTGCAAAAGGAATAACAGAATTAGGTTGATGAATTTAATTAATTATTCCTTCCACCTGATCGAGGGCGGAATTCTGTCCAATAAAATTCTCTTTAAGAAATACTGCAATAGCATCTCACCGAAACTAGTGGTAACAACTTCTCTACCTCTAAGAGTAGTGGTAAGGTCTGTGTACATTCTACCCTCCCTAGACCCCACCTAGTGGGATTTCACTGGGTATGTTGTTGTGTTATTGTTGAAACATAAAGTTGGCAACCATAACCAAACAATCAAAGTCAAACTACGTTTCAGAACTTTTGATAGATATGAGGGGTTTTATTGTGAGACCATCCAAAAAAGTTCTTCTAGCTACATGCTTTATTGCCATATTGGTAAAAGAAGCTGAGATGGATAATACATACGTCAATCCATAGAACCTATTCAAGGTGAAGCACATTGACTAGGGGAAATAACACTAAACCTACTGATTTATAGCCATGCGGTCATGCCATACACAAACTTACTTGATCTTCTGATTCTATATTTTTAAAACGCCAACTCACCCCATAAACCCCTCTACCCAGGAGTCAATAGCACCTTTTCACACCTCTCTTTCTGGTGATTAGAACCTCCAACCTAAAGGTGCAGGAGAGAAGCATAAAAGTTTGTCGTCCTGCCAAATCTCAAGTAAGCAATGTCAGGGTCACCCGTGGAATTATTATTTGCAAATAGTTCTCATTCTCTCTTTCTTTTTAGCTTTTACATTGTTCTTAATCACTATCAGTGAGAAAGAATGCACCAACTCATGTTGTGGTTAATGCCTCTTATTGCAGAGAAGTACAATAACATACCCAGTGTAATCCCACGAGACAATCTCTCACACCTCCGCATTGGGGCATCCATGCATGATGCATCTCCTCTTCAACTTTTTGCAGAAAGTTAGTGGGAGAAATTTGCAAATACAATAAACTAGAGGATTATCATTGTAGACAACCTAGGAATTGTTAATGCTCGAGTCCAAAAAATATCAGCCAAGGCTAGAATATGTCCTCAAGAACATAGTAATACTGCAACCTATGTGTGTACCAAAAGTCAGAATAAGGCAGCACTATTTTTCTTCCAGAAGGAAATGGGAAATACATTTTCCAAAAGTTTGTGCTCCTTGTGTTACATTATGGACGTCCAAACTATTTAGTTTAGCTCAATTCACAATACTTCAAGAAAGAAAATAGACCTTGAGCCTAGTTCAACTGCAAAAGAGAGGCCAATTGGCGAGGATTAACCAAGGTCATGTACTTAACCAATGTGGAATTCTAACACCTCCTCGCCAAGTACGGACATCTAGAGCATTAAGTGATATAATATAGGTCGTCAATTATTAGAAAGCCCAACATTAGGGATGAGTCTACCTTTAATATCGCACAAGGGAAACGAACCACGGGTCTCAATCAATCCCAAAAAACTGCTAAAGTGATCAGATCATCAAGTTCTTTTTATTCAATATGGAGCTGCTAGAAGTTAGTCGCCAACCCCCACTAACCTTTCAAATAATATCAATCAATCACCCTCAATCCCAAATCAGTTAATAAGAGTCCATTATACAAATAATTTGAAACATTTTGATACTGATACTAAATAATTCACCTTATTCTTTTTTTTTTTTGAGAAAGGTAACATAATAATTCACCTTATTCTAAATTTCCCATTTATCCCTACACGTCCCAATATCTTGCATTCACACACTATTATTAATACCAACCAGCAAACTGTCCTCATTCAACTTCGAGTTATCCTGCTATGTAATTATCATTATAAACTCAGGGGTTAAGGTACAAGACTAGCTTTGGCCCATACTTTGTATTTGTGTTTAAAAGTTCACTTCAACAACAAAACAATATAACCAGTGTGATCCCTCAAGTGGGATGCTTAAAAATTCATTTAATAGTGATCAACGAGCATGAATAATTCATCATGAACCTAGTAAGTTGCTCTTTCTAGAATCGAGAAGCCATAAACTTAAAATTCTAGCTCAGCCTCCGCAATAAACTTGTAATTTAGCTTCCGAGGCTACAATTGAACACAATTCATTAAACTCTAACTCGAGAACACATAAAGCGTCCATATTTGCAATTCTCTCTCACACACATACACAACGAGAAATGGAAATAACAGAAAATGAGTTTAAAAATTACCCGAATTCGGTGTTATCCAATCACAACGTTTGAGCGGAATTGGAACCACCGGAGAAAAAGTTTCAGCTGCTTCAACTTCAACTCCATGAGGAACAACTTTAGCAGGTTTCTTCACACCAGTACTCCTTTTAATTCCTCTCTTTGAAAAACTCACATCTTTCGCAATTGACGAATCCGACGAGGAGGAGCTATCAACTGACCCATTGCTCCTCACAGGTAAAATTGTTTTCGGCGTAAGTGAAGCTGCTGCTTTCTTACTCCTGAACTCAGGCTTCTTCATCCCTTCCTTCTTCTTCTTCTTCTGCTCTTCCGAATCTTTGACCCGGTTCCCTCCCGGTCCAAGTATTTTCCTTGTATCACCGCCAGTTTCCGCCGGTGACCGGAGCTCCGGTGACGACGACATTTGTGAAAAAAGTGAGATTTCAAAGCTTGAGATTGAAGGTGAAAAATGGTGGAAGAGTGGAGTGTGAAGAGAGACAAGTAGAGAGAAATTGAAAATTCGGACGAGTTTTTTTTTGGAAGTTTTAAAAACGGGCAAGTGTTTGGATTTAAACGTTCGGTGATACTGTTGACGTGTCGGTTGCTCTTTACCTTTTTTGGACTTTGGACAGAAATATGACTAAATTTTAGTCATATCTCCATTTTGCCATTATTAGTATTCTTGAGGTTTACTTTTACTTGTACACAATAAGTTTTACACTTTCTTGAGAAATAATAAAGAAAGTATATATTAATTGATATATAGTTTAATGAGAGTAAGAAATGAATTAGAGAACAAGTAGTTAAGGATAAAACATGAATAACATATCATTATCCCAAAAGTAAGTATAACGTACTCTGTGCAACTTCACGAGTGGGTCTGAAGAGAATAGAATTTACTTAGACCTTACTCATACCTTTATGGAGTACAAAAGTTATTTTTCGATAGACTCTAACTTGAAAGAAAGGAAAACAAAGACAGTAAAATAGAAAGTTGGACACAGCCAAAAAAACATCAGCGAAGTAGAAGATATTACACGAATACTAAATAGAAATACTAGTATTAAAGAGAAAAGGAGAAAGAATACAACAACAACATGAACTCAGATCTTATCACTACCTCATCAAACACCGATAAATCAATATATATTTATTTTTTTAAAAGTGTAAGGAGGGTAAAATTGGAATTGCAAATTGTCCTAAAGGAGGAAGCAGTTGAGGTCTCTCTTGTCTTATTCAGGCAAAGAGTCATATTCAGTTGGTGTTCGAAAGTGGAGAGTTGGTTAAAAGAAGCATTTCCTTACCGTTACGGAAAGAATCCAAAGCCCACCATTATAAATAGGGGACCAATTTTTGGGTGTAACGGCTATGCACTCCTTTTACTCAGTCAATATTGGGCTATAAAGTATAATGGGCCTAATGGGCCTTAATTCAATCAATTATCCAATTCAATGACTCGGATCATCTTTAGGCCCATTAGAACGGTTAAACCCAATTGGAGCAGCCTATACATACGGGTAGTAGGCTAGTTTTTTCGACATCTATCTATGGGAAAATTGTGCACAATAACAAGCATTTAAATGATATTAAATGTTATAGCTATTGTTTTAGAAAATTGTGATTCACATCAATAGTTTCCTTAAATTTTGTTATTTGTATAATTCGCCTGATTGAATAAATCAGAATCTTGTATAATTCAGTTCATTATTGTATAAATTCCTAATTTGTTCCAATTTATATGATGTACTTTCCTTTTTAGCCAATTTCAATAAGAATAACATATTTCTATATTAAGTAACAATTTAACTTTTAAATGTTTCATTTTACCCTTAGTGAAAATGATTTATAGGCAGACAAATTTCTATCATTCATTTTAGACCACAGGTTTTAAAAGTCTTCATTTCTTTCTTAAATTTCGTGTCGAGTCAAACTATCTCACATAAAATGGGACAAAGGGAGTATATGCTTGCCCTAGCTATTTGTATACGAAATTATGAAAAATTAACAATAAATTATCCTGTTTATATATTGACAAGTGAAATATACAAACAAAAATTTACAAAATTCTTAAAATATATAAATACAAATTTTTTATATATATATTTATCCTATTTATATATTCGCAAGCAAAGCATACAAACAATCGTGCAAAATATACAAATCAGGACATCCATAGCAAATAGTAGAACTTTACCTATAAAATATAATTATCGAAATTATAGTCATAAAGTCTTATTATATTTATTACGTTTACTCACGTTATGTATTACGTCTAAAATAACACTATTATTATCATCTCACATGGAGTGATAATTTGGCACGCAAATTAAGATAAATAAAAGTCAGCAGTCAGCACTGACGTAATAATTGGCAATGGATATGTCTATTGGCAACTTTTGAAGACCCGTTTAACACTTTTCCGGCAGACTTTTACCCAATTCGTCGATCCCAAGACATCGTCGTCGTCAAATTCCGATCTCCATGGAACCCAAAACTTCAATCGTCTCATCTTCATCATCCAAACCTTCAAACCCTAACCCTAACCCTAAAAACAGAGATTTCCTAATCCATCTCGAAGCTTACCTCGCCAAACGTGATGGCGTTGACAAGTTGCTCAAAATCTCCCGTTATGCATCTAAGATCATCCTCGCATCCTCCGTTATCCCTGAATCCCTGCCGTTATCTCTCCGTCTGAAATCCTTCGAGTCAAGCGTTGGTGTTAGCCGGAAAGCATTTCGTCTCGGGAAATTCGTGCAAGACGTGAACGCACTCCGTTCGGCTAATATTAGTTCGAAAGAAGATTTACTTCTCTCGATTTTAGCTTATGGAGGTGAGGGATTGTACTATTTTGTTGAGCAATTTGTTTGGTTCGGAAAAGCAGGGTTGATTGATAAGAAGAATTTGAATAGTTTACAGAAAATTAGTGCGTGGTGTGAGTTTATTGGTTATATTGGAAGTGTGAGTTTGAAGGTTAAGGAATTAAATCAAATTAGTGAAGATGAGCAGTGTTTGCTTTCGACTCGTGAGGTATCGATGATCAGGGGGATTGGGTATGCTGATGAAGAGGAGAAATTAAGGAAATTGAGATTGAAGAAGTTGATGAAGAGGTTATCAGTGATTCAAGATTTTGCTGATGGGTTAATGGCTTTAGCTGATATTAGTGATGGTAAAGGGATGCTTTCTGCTCCATTGTTGTTGTCATCAGCAGGGTTGTTGTCAGCTCTTATTAGCACACATAAGAATTGGATCTCTTGCTGATCATCCATAGCTGAATTTGGAGGTATGGTTTGTGCTTAATCAAGTGGAAGTTTACGTTGTCGTAGGATTAGTTAGCGATAAAGATTCATTTTTTTAAAGTAATGTAATGTGTTCTCCCTAAAATAAGAAGGAAATTGGGAGAAGGTATACAAGAGGTGTCAAGTTATCTTATTGCAGATTGAAGATTTCTATCTCAAAGATAGTTACTTTAGTTCCCCATGACAATTTTACTTGTTGCATCATGAAAGATACTGGCTTTCGATAGTTCGTAAAGATTTTCCATTTCAGCTAGTAGCTACTTCCTACACATGGTTTGGCATGTTTGTTTATAGCTGTTGTTTACTATAGCTCAATCTGTGTTTTTCAGCTGAGTAATGTCAATTTTTCTTTTCTAATCTGGGTTCTTGGGGAGTTTTGAGCTTTGGGAATCGAAGTTGTCCATGTAGTTAAAATATTTCTATCTCAAAGATAGTTACTTTAGTTACTCGTGACCAAAGGCGGATCCAAAATATAAATTATAATGTTCAGACATACTATTTGTTGCAATTTTAATTGACGTTTACTCATAAAATTATGCTTCGCATAAATAATTCAGTTGAACCCAGTGTTTGAACACTCGATCTGCCACTGCTCATGACAATTCTAATTATTGGATAATGAAAGCTTCTGGCTCTTGATAGTTCTTTAAGTTTTTCCATTTCAGCTAGTAGCTACTTACACCTGGTTTTGCAAGTTTGCTTATAACTGTTGTTTACTATAGCACAATCTGGATTTTTCAGCTGAGTAATGCCAATTTTCTATCTCCATGAGGTAAGGGTAAGGTCTGCATACACTCTACCCTCTCCAGACCGTACTTGCAGGAATATATTGGGTATGTTGTTGTTGTAATCTCAGTTCTTGGGAGTTTTGAGCTGTGGGAATCGAAGTGGTCGATGCAGTTAGAATATTTGTGGGCTTTAATGAGAGCATTTGCTACTACTTGAGTTGTTCTCCTTGCTTTCTTGATGTATGAAGGTCTCTTTTGGTGCTAGAGGACTGATTGATGGGAAGTACTTGTTTATTTTTGTGGAAAGGCTTATAAACCACATCCTAAAAGCATCTTTAGCATCTCCCTTGTATTTTACTATAATTGAAAAAAAATATTATTTCCAATTGCATCCACTAACAAATTTGAGATGCTTCTTGTTTCTTACGTTTCCTTTGTGAGACTTTGAAAGAATATAGCTATCTTATCAAAGAATATATGTTTTCTTTCGATTGCAAGCATTTCACTATCATATCAAGAACAATTAGAATCTTTCAATCCAACACTAGTTGTTTCTCATATTTGATGAGTAAACCTCTTTGGGGAGCCTGATTGGCCCCTCCTCACCAAATTCTGGTTAATAAATAATTTAGATATAATAATGTTCACGTACTCAATTATGTTCCACTCTTGATTCTTCTTTCTAATTTTTCTTTGAGTTCAATTGTAGAGAGAATATTTCAGTGAATTTTGTATTATTTTAATTAGAGCATAGTATCTACATGTCAATGGTAAAGTAGAATAAGATTTGCATTCTTTTGTGTGTGCTTGCCAATGTGATGACATGATAGGATTTGTGTTTTTGCGCCTTCCAATGTGATGATAAATTAAGAAGGTAACTTCCAAATCCCAATATATAATTTAATACTCTCTCCCTCTGTCCCTAATTACTTGTCCACTTTTTTATTTATAGTTATTCCTAATTATTTGCTCATTTTGACAAATCAAGAAAAAACAATTATTTTTTACCTACTCTATCCTCAATTAAATGACTAATTACTTTGAAAAATGCAGAACTTTTCATTCACTTCATAATTAATAGGGGTAAAATGGTAAACTCACTATGTCATTAATTGATTTCTTAATAGGTGTGTCAATTCAAAAGTGGACAAGTAATTAGGGACATAGGGAGTATTGTAATATGAAAAATAAAGTACAACAACTTACCTAGTCTAATTTCGTAACATAGTATTAGAATAAAGCGGTTGCAGATTTTATCCTTAAATTAGACGTAGAAAAGTAATTTTTATAGATCCAAGCTCAAGGAAAAGCAGTTCAAAATAGATTCAAAAATAAATAAAAATATAAGAAACAACATATAATAACAAAAATATAACAAAGAGTAATAGAACATAAACTAAAACAAAGTAATACACCAATCAAGGTACAAAAATCTATATGAACAATACTATAACTATTAATATGAATGAACAATAAGATAACACAGTGCTACCTACAAATATTTTATCCTAATTTGTGTCTTTCACATTCTCTTATTTGAGGTTATGTCCTCGTTAAGTTAAAATTGTGTCATATCTTATTTAATAAGATTTTTTCAATACTTCTTCCTCTACTTTTTTCTGATGAAACTGTTTATAGCCAGCCTATCACACAACCTCACCAGAACATTCATGCATCACCTTTTATATATTTAAACTATCTCAATATTGTTTTCGTATCATGAAAAATAAAATAATAATATTCTATGCTCTGTCGAATCGCACTATAAAAGGGAAATATTCTGATAAATCTATTAAATGACATTACATAGTAAAGGAAAATATTCTCAAAGTGAAAGACTTGTGAAAATATTCCAATTAGATGTTATACTACTGATGTATTATTAGTACGGCTTAATGATGATTATAGAATTAATTTGGGTTTATGTTTCGTAATCAATTACGTAGAAGACAAAAACTAAATTAAAAAAGGGATTTGCATTGATTTATGACATTGGAAAGATTAAAATCAACGATTTGGTTTTACGTTCCGTAATCAACTACTCCTATTAAGTAGGTGAGGAAAAACTAGTACTCCATTCGTTACAATTTATTTAGTATATGTTTATTTTTGATTGGTTGAAAAATTAATATTTTTTCCTTTTCAATAACTTTTTAAATTCAGTTATTCATATAACATGTTGAAGATCATAATATTAAAAGATATTTAGTAAGTGAAATTTTCAATAGAATTAGTAAGTGAAATTTTGAATAGAAATTTTCTTATATTTTAGGCTCAATTCTGAAACTTCTAATAAAGAGCGGAGTAATTTTACCGCAGCAGAATAATCCATGTTGATAATGTGCTATTATTCTATTCTTATGAAAAGTTTTGATAGGAAATAGGGATATGTGATGATTGGTCTGTTTTGGGTATTTATCTCATCAAAAAAAATTAGAAAGTGATTGTCCACTCTAGCTCAAGTACGTATTTAGTTTGAAGATGAAATTATGTTTTCTTGCCCTCCCTCTATTTAATGATGATGTGATAGATTGAGCGATAAATAAAATTAAATGTTATTTTTAAAACATTGATCAAGTAAAATTGAACTAAAATGGTATTATTTGTGTCTTAGAGTCATAGTTTATCGACACGCTTTTTTATTTTAGTTCTTCTAAAAAAAATATCACGAATCAACTTACCTAATTTTAGTTTTCAAGTATATGTTGTTGGTGAGAGAGGACATATATCTCGTGGAATTAATTAAAGTGCATAAAAATTGATTTAAACACCACAATCATCGAAATAAAACACAACTCAATGTTAAAATTTCTTTTTTATTCTTAATCGTACTGACATAATTCATAACTATACAAATTGTCAAAAATATTTTGGACTACAATTATTCATAACTATGTGTCGTGCTTAACAATATCACATAAATTGAAATGGAACTAAATAAAAATTTGTCCCTATATAAAGCATATATCTGTTACAACTTACCATACCAAACACATCTATCTTATTTCTGCATTAAAAAAAATTTCAAATTTTTTTTTCTATTTTTCTTTTTTGGGATTAATTCCATTTGTTCATCACCATGACCATACCTGAAAAAATCGAGAAGCCTCATGTCGCCTTCCTCCCCAGCCCCGGCATGGGACACATTACTCCGCTCTTCGAATTCGCCAAACGCCTCGTCATACACCACGGCTTCCACGTCAGCTTCTTCGTCATCACCACCGGAGCTTCCGCTGCTCAGAACGAACTTTTCCGACCGGAGAATCTCCCGGCCGATTTCACCGCCATTGAAATCCCGCCGGTGGAAAATATCTCCTCGTTTTTCACCGACGATATGAAACTACTCACGCAATTGTGTATCATGGTCCGCGAATCACTGAAACATCTCCCTTCACTCTTAATGGAAAATCGCCCAAAAGCTTTAATAATCGATTTGTTCAGTACTGATGCTTTTGAGATTTGCGAAAAGCTTTCGATTCCTGTTTACTCTTTTTGCACTGCTTCTACTATTTTAATGGCGTTCTCTTTGTACTTACCAATGCTTGATAGGGAAGTCGAAGGCGAATTTGTTGATCTACCTGAACCTATTCAAACTCCGGGATGTACCCCAATTTGCCCTCACGATATCCTCGATCAGGTAAAGTTGTCTACGAAAACGGATTTGAAGTTTATGTGTTACGTTCCTGAGTATATCGAGTTTGCATGAAGCGCTTCTGGTTCAACTGACTCCAATATTTTTTTTCATAGGAAGCATGATTATGCATGGAAAATAGTTTTGAACTTGTACTTCTCTAAAAAGTGCAATAAATTTAACTAAAATAGTATTACGTTGAATTCATCAAGTTTAAATTTTGAATCATATTGTACAGGTGAAAGACAGGAAGAACGACGAGTACAAATGGTATTTGCTTAACGTGAGCAGGTTGCCATTAGCAGCGGGAATATTTGTGAACAGTTGGGATGATCTTGAACCTGTATCCCTTAAAGCTCTTAGAGAAAATTTGTTTTTCCAAAATATACCTCTTCCTCCTGTTTATACCATCGGGCCTTTGATCAAACAAGATGAAGTTGTTACAGAAAAGGATGCAGAGATTTTCGCTTGGCTGGATGATCAGCCCCCTGATTCTGTTCTTTTTGTGGTCTTTGGTAGTGGCGGCACCTTGACGAGTGAACAACTTACTGAGTTAGCTTGGGGTCTCGAAATGAGCCAACAAAGGTGGTATTTCATTAGTTTCATTTTATGTGATATTATTTAATTTAACACAAAGTTCTTAAAAAGGAGATTTTTTTAATTTGTAATCTAAACTAAGTGATACACGTTTATATGAGTATAAATCATTTCAAAATAAAGTTAAATTGTTATTAATTATAGGCATGTATCATTCATTTTTAAACCGACTAAAAAGATAGAGGGTCGAATAAAGTAGGACAGAGGAAATATCATTTATCAATTAAGTTGGAACATAATATATAAATGTGTCATTTAACTTGATCTCAATTGATATTTATGACTTCCAATTTTCAGTTTGCACAAGTAGACACTTATATTAACTATCCAAAATTTAATTAAGTAGACACATGTATCTTATGTGGCGTTTTATATGGCAGTACTGTGATAATCCAACATGCATGTATTATGACACAATAATTGTACTTTCAATAATAGGTTCATTTTAGTGGCGCGCAAACCAAGTGACGCGTGTGCAGCAGCTTTTTTCAACGTGGGAAGCGATGAAAATGATCCATTACTGTACTTGCCTGAAGGATTCGTTAGGAAAACGGAAGGGAGAGGCTTAGTGGTACCATCATGGGCCCCACAAACATCAATTCTCAATCACCGATCTATCGGAGCATTTTTGTCACACTGTGGATGGAATTCGACTTTAGAAAGTGTAATTCATGGTGTGCCTATAATAGCATGGCCACTTTACGCGGAGCAGAGGATGAACGCCACCCTCTTAGCGGAGGAGGCCGGGGTGGCTTTAAAGTTCTCGAAAGATCCCGAGGAAGAGCTTGTTGATCGGAATGAAATTGAGAAAAATGTGAGGATTGTTATGGAAGGAGAAAAAGGGAAAGCTATGAGAAGGAGAGCCAAAGAGCTAAAAGAAAGTGCAAAAATTGCACTTAACAGTGGAGGATCGTCTTATGAGTCGCTTTGTAGTATTGTTCAGATTTGGAAATCTCAGTGACACTCTTGTTGAAACTATATTTACTTCTCGTTTTGCACGTGTTTTAAGAAATCATAAATAAAATGTTTATTTTTTGTTATTTTATCCTTATATTTCTTCAGTATATTTATTCCGAGGGATTTTAAGTTTAGCTATGATTTTCTTTTAAAAAGTGGAACTTCGCTAAACATGTGTGATTATTAAACTTTAAAATCGTTTTCACTATACATTGTATTCATAATCAATATAACTCCAATTTTGAAATATAATTTTCATGGTCAGAACTACAACAAATATTTTTTTATTGATTCTGATAACTACTACGAGATAGAGGAATATTAATTTGTCCTTGTTTCCATTAATGGCAACAATTGCATGGAGACCTAAATAGAAAGATGTCAGAAATTGAAAATAATTCCATATGACGAAATTAATTACTATGACTTGTAGGTCCTAATTCCTATTGACTAATAATGAATCAAATAAATAAATAAAAATTGGGCGGGGGGCTAAAATTGGAGTTCGGAACTTAAATAAGTCATAAAAACATAAAAGTGATCAAAATAAACCACTATTTTTGTAAGTTACTAAAATAGGCTTAGTGAAAGAAAAAATCCCACTTTATCTAATATTTTAAACATTTTCCGTTAGTCTCATAACGTGTATATTTTAATATATAACGGAACTGTTTCCTACATTTTATAAAATAGAACTATTTCTTACACTTTATAAAGTGTAAGTTTTTCTTACACTTTGTAAAGTGGAACTTTTTCTTACACTTTATAAAGTGGAAGAAAAAAAATTGTTTTACAAAGATGAATATTTTTCACATTTTTATCTCTTTATGAAACTTTTACAGTGTTTGTCATACAATTATATTGATTTGACATATCATAAAAATGGAAAAAATTATTACATTATGTTTTTTTATTTTTTTTATTCTGAAAAATCGTCCAATAACTATTTAAGGACGTTCAAACATAGTTGATAGCACCTACAACATAAAGTCTTCTATATTTGTTCATTTCAATCTCAAAAAAAAAAAGTCTTCTAAACCAAAAGTTAGAGTTTCGATTTATTGGGATGGCGAAATTATACACGACGAAAATACCGTTTATTATAATTGTCCTCCCAAACACAATGCTAAATATTCAATTAATGTCCGATATCATAAATTTCTTTCATCAATTTATAAAAGAATGGGTATAAACAATACTGCTTATAATTTGATTATAGTCGAAAAATACCTTACTTCATTTTTATCACAAGGACAAGTAAATTTTGGAGAGTGGATTATCTATAATGACGAATCGTTGACCAACTTTTTGAGGGTTCCAAATGACTACATAGATCAAATCAAGTTAACAATACTTGAAATCTATGTTAGGAAAGAGCCTAAGACTAGTCAATAACTTTCTCCTTTATTGGTCGATGTCCATCCCCGATTAGAAAATCGTAATAGCGTTGATGGATTTCCGATAACTTAATCTACTGATTTTCCTAACATGACTCATTATCTAAATATTCTTACCGGTCGATATGATTTTGATTTGAACGAAACTATCAATGAAAGTGACTGGTAATGCTCAATAATTATATTTCGATTATTATTTGTTGATTTTGTCAATTATTTATTAATTTATATGATTTATTATTCTTATTATTAGTATTATTATTATTATTATTATATATTTTGTAGCGGTTTACCTCAGCAAGATAGGAATATTGCTCAAGGTTATACTAGATAATTATTTTGGTCAGTCCTCACACTTTGAAATGACGGAAAATGTTGGGATATCCTCAAATTTTCATGTCTCGCCTACTTTTGATGCAGATGATTATCGGTATGTCCAACACTTGATTTTTTATTTAAGTAAGTTAATTGCATGAGACAAATATTTATACTTTTTTACATATATAGGAAAAATATCACACAAGATGATCCCATTGATGCTGTGAATATCGACGATCATTACCTTCCAAATTACGGCTCACCTTCAGCTAGTGATAGTGATGATTTGCTTAATGCCGAGGAATCAGGAGATAATGTTCCATTTGAGGCATCATCTAGTGATGATGATTTTTTAATGCCCAATCGGTCGCTAAGACCAATGTCCATGAGTTTGTTTCGTAATCATGAAATTCTTTATCTTGATCATCTCCCAGATGGTCCAGATATCTTTGGCGATATACATGATGAATATACATCACAACGTACGTGGTGTGAACCGGTAGATTTCATGAATGGTGCTATTTATATTGAAAAAGTCATGTTATTCAATTTAAAGAAGCAGGTGCAAAGAGCAGTTAAGCTTCTACATTTAAAGATAGTGAGGGAGTACTTTGTTATTATATCGACAAAGAAATCATGGCGACTTGTTTGCAGGTGTGTAGAACAAGGATGTCGATTTAAGCTAACTTCTTTTAATGATAAACATACTAACATGTGGAAAGTTGGAAGATACATTAAAGAACATACATGTGATATGGGTACGTGCCGCGATGGACATTTCAACTTGGATGTTGAGATGATTGCTAACGTCCTCCGTGTTGATATAGAAAAAATGCCAAGGTACTATTTTATCCTTAGATGATTTTTCTTTAATAAGAAAATATTTATTTTTTATTTGATAATTAATATTATTTTTACTTTTCAGGTTTCCCATCAAAGACTGTAAAACAGTCGTTCTTAAAACATGTGGCATTTCGATAAGCAGAAGATAAGCCTATCTTGATCGCAAGCGTGCTTTTGACCACACTTTATGATACACTCAAAAAACTAAAAAATAATTTAACCGTACATGAAATATACACTATTATTCAATTTTGATCAACTCAAAATCACATCTTGTTGGTTTATTAGCATTTTAATATTAATATCTTAATATATTAATTTGCTTACAAGAATGCTGAATGATTCAGCAGTTAGTGCCTCTATTCACTGCTGTCGTTGGTGGACATTTCTTTACTGCTTCTTCATTGGCAGTTAGAGAATGCACACATTGACTTTTGTCCGTTGAGTTGCACTTGCACGTTGAGGGGCATTTGTTGCCCACATTATTTTTTACTCTTTCTTTCTCCATTACACCTTATAACCTATGCAACTTTTAAGACCATTATCTTCACTATTTACTACACTATTTATCTTTCTATTCATTGCTAGGAAGACTTCTTCTAGTATAAATAGTGGTGGTCTTCATTTGGTTTGGTACACACAACACATAAGAAGAAAAATATAGAGAGTAAAAAGTTTATCAAAAAGAGAGTTTTTATTAGTTGAAGGGAGGTGTTATTTTTTGTGGAGCTTTGGATTCAACTCTTGTCCAGAGTTGTTGAGTTATACTTTGTGAAGGTTGTTGTATCCTGGAGGGGACAAGTCAAGAGGACTACTGGTTGACCGGTGAAAAATATTTGATGCAGTGGACTTGAATCTCCTTAAATAGAGCGAGATATCCGCGCCTCAGCCTTGAAGAGATTTTATTTCTTCATTTTATTTTCAATTGTAATCTTGTAATTTTGTTATCTCGTAAGTTTTTCACTAACACCTCTAAACAATCTCAGATTTTAAATATGGAATCTAAAGTAAATCCTTTAGAAGGAATGTGTCTCTATCTACAAGAAAATGAGCCTGTATTGGAGTTTTGCCAAAGACAGTACTCTCAATTATTCACTTTCATTCAATTGACAGATTGATAGGGAATAGGGATATGTGATGATTGGTCTGTTTTGGGTATTTATCTCATCAAGTATTTAGTTTGAAGACGAAACTATGTTTTCTTTCCCTCTCTCTATTTAATGATAGATGTGATAGATCGAGAGATAAATAAAATTAAATGTTATTTTTTTAAATATTAATCAAGTAAAAAGAAACGAAAATGATATTATTTGTGTCTTAGATTCTTATCCGATACACTTTTCTATTTTAGTTCTTCTAAAAAAAATATCACCAATCAACTTACATAATCTTGGTAGACAGAGCTCTCTAGTATCTGTTGTTGGTGAGAGATGATATATATTCCGTGAAATTAATTAAAGTGCGTAAAAATTGATCCGAACACCACAATCATCGAAAGAAAAACATAACTCAATTTTAAAATTTCTTTTTTATTCTTAATTTTCAGATTCATAACTATACAAATTGTCAAAAATATTTTGGACTACAATTGTTTATATGTGTCGTGTTAAATGATACTCCCTCTGTCCCTATTTAGTTGTCTACTTTAGAAATGACACAAATATTAAGGCAATTGTGATTAACATAGTGAAGTTACAATTTTACCTTTATAGTACAATTTACAATTTCAAAATAAATTTACTCAAGATAACTATCAATGTTATGGGAAGTTCATAAGTTTATTTATTTAATGACACCATTTCACTTCAAAATTACAGTCACTTTTTTTAATTCAATTTTGCATGTTGCAATATGCTTAATTTTTCCCTTTGAATCTTCGAATGCTTCTATTTGATCTTCATCTTTCCTTTTTAAATTTTTGGATCTTCAATCAATATAAGTGAGCCTTCTACTTTGATAAGAGTATAAGTTGAAACTTCAAGTTTATTTCTATCCATTTTTTTGAGTAAAAAAAAATTGTTCAAAATTTTTACTCATAAACTAACGAAATACTTTTTGGGTAACTTAAAGGATTATGTAACTTCCCAAGTACAATAAATGTATTGTCTGATTTCAAAAAAGATGAACTACAACTTAGAAATTTTCAAGAAGTTTAAATGAGGGTATAATAGAATTTTTTTTTTTATCCTTTCTTGATTTGTCAAAATGAACAAGTAAATAGGAATAGCTAAAAGAGAAAATATGGATAAGTAAATAGGAACACAGGCATATTACTTAAATTGAAATGGAATTAAATAAAATTCTTTCCCTATATAAAGCATATATCTGTTACAGCTTCCATACCACCATACACGTCTTTATCTTATTTCTGCATTAAAAAAAAATTGCAAAAAATATTTTTTCTATCTTTCCTTTTTTGGGATTAATTCCGTTTGTTCATCACCATGACCATACCTGAAAAAATCGAGAAGCCTCACGTTGCCTTCCTCCCCCAGCCCCGGCATGGGACACATTACTCCGCTATTCGAATTCGCCAAACGCCTCGTCATCCACCACGGCTTCCACGTCAGCTTCTTCGTCATCACCACCGGAGCTTCCACCGCTCAGAACGAACTTTTCCGACCGGAGAATCTCCCGGCCGATTTCACCGCCGTCGAAATCCCACCGGTGGAAAATATCTCCTCGTTTTTCACCGATGATATGAAATTAGTCACGCAATTGTGTATCATGGTCTGCGAATCACTGAAACATCTCCCTTCACTCTTAATGGAAAAACGCCCAAAAGCTTTAATTATCGATTTGTTCTGTACTGATGCTTTTGAGATTTGCGAAAAGCTTTCGATTCCTGTTTACTCTTTTTTCACTGCTTCTACTATTTTAATGGCGTTCTCTTTGTACTTACCGACGCTTGATAGGGAAGTTGAAGGTGAATTTGTTGATCTTCCTGAACCTATTCAAATTCCGGGATGTACCCCAATTTGCCCTCACGATATCCTCGATCAGGTAAAGTTGTCTACGAAAACGGATTTGAAGTTTATGTGTTACGTTCCTGAGTCTATCGAATTTGCATTAAGCGTGCTTCTGGTTCAACTGAATTCAATATTTTTGTCATAGGAAGCATGATTATACATGGAAAATAGTTTTGAACTTGTACTTCTAAAAAGTGCGATAATTTAACTAAAATAGTATTGCGTTGAATTCATCAAGTTTAAATTTTGAATCATATTGTACAGGTGAAAGACAGGAAGAACGACGAGTACAAGTGGTATTTGCTTAACGTGAGCAGGTTGCCATTAGCAGCGGGGATATTTGTGAACAGTTGGGATGATCTTGAACCTGTATCCTTTAAAGCTCTTAGAGAAAATTTGTTTTTCCAAAAAATACCTCTTCCTCCTGTTTATTCAATCGGGCCATTAATCAAACAAGATGAAGTTGTTACAGAAAAGGATGCTGAGATTTTAGCTTGGCTGGATGATCAACCCCCTGATTCTGTTCTTTTTGTGGTCTTTGGTAGTGGCGGCACCTTGACGAGTGAACAACTTACTGAGTTAGCTTGGGGTCTCGAAAGGAGTCAACAAAGGTAGTATTCCTTTAGTTGTCCCATTTTATATTATACTCTTCCCGTCCTATTTTATATGTCATCTCTTTCTATATAAATAGCTTGACCACAATACTTTGTCATTTTATAAAATTTATGCATATTTTGCCTAATATACCCTTGATAGAATAGTTAATTAATCTTGTTACTTATTAATAAAGTTGACTTAAAAAACATTAAATAAGGATAAAAAAATAAAGTTACATCATTTCTTAATGCAAATGCATAGTAAAAATGTGATATATAAAATGGAACGGAGGAAGTATAATTTAACCAGACACAAAGTTAAATTGTTATTAAATATACACATATATCATTTTTCATACCTAAATATGTCATTAAACTTGGTCCATATTTATGGTCTATAACTTTAGATATGCACAATTAAACACTTAAATTATTCAAAAATTAAACAAGCAAACATATGTGTCTTATTTGGCAGTTCTGCGTCCTACATGATATCTTACGTATATTATGTCACATAAGACACATGTATCTACTTGTTTAACTTTTGAATAATTTAAATATCTATTTATACACAATTTAAATGGGAGAAAATATATTCAAGTTGATGCAATGTTAAAAAATACGTTTATATATTATTCTTCGATGAAATATATTACCAAAATTGGTTGTCTTTGGCCACACCCCGTTTAGAGTAATAAAGTGTATATATTGTGAGTATATATATATTTTTTTAACTATAATTGTACTTCCAATAATAGGTTCATTTTAGTGGCGCGCAAACCAAGTGATGCAAGTGCCTCAGCAGCTTATTTCAATGTGGGGAGCGATGGGAATGACCCATTACTGTACTTGCCTGAAGGATTCGTTAAGAAAACAGAAGGGAGGGGTTTAGTGGTCCCATCATGGGCCCCACAAACATCAATTCTCAACCACCCATCAACCGGAGCATTTCTGTCACATTGTGGATGGAATTCGATTTTAGAAAGCGTAATTCATGGTGTGCCTATAATAGCATGGCCACTTTACGCGGAGCAGAGGATGAACGCCACCCTCTTAGCGGAGGAGGCCGGGGTGGCTTTAAAGTTCTCAAAAGATCCCGGGGAAGAGCTTGTTGATCGGAATGAAATTGAGAAAAATGTGAGGATTGTTATTGAAGGAGAAAAAGGGAAAGCTATTAGGATGAGAACCAAAGAGCTAAAAGAAAGTGCAAAAATTGCACTTAACAGCGGAGGATTGTCTTATGAGTCGCTTTGTAGTATTGTTCAGATTTGGAAATCTCAGTGACTCTGTTGTTGAAACAATATTTACTACTCGTTTTGCACGTGTTTTAAAAAATCATAAATAAAATGTTTTTTTTTGTTATTATATTTCTGAGTATATATTTATTCCGAGGGCGTTTAGGTTTAGCTATGATTTTCTTTTTAAGAGTGGAACTTCACTAAACATGTGTGATTATTAAATTTTAAAATCGTTTTCACTATAAATTGTATTCATAATCAATATAACTCCAATTTTAAAATATAATATTCGTGATGTTTTTTATTTTTTTATTGATCCTGATAACTAATATGAGACGGGGAATATTAATTTGTCCTTATTTCCTTTAATGGCTACAATTGGATGCAGACTTAAATAGGAGAGATGTCAGAAATTGAAAATAATTCTATGTATATAATATGAGTGTACATGTACAATAATTTGGCCGGCTCAAATTCATTGGTGGTCTAAGGCCAAAATTAAACTTAGAGGCCTTAAAAAAAATTAAAAAATTAAAAATATTTTTATTTTAAATCTATTTTTTTAGCTTTTTGAGATGCAAAGTTATTAATAATTTTTGTGTAGTCAATCTTTCTAATAATTCTTTTTCAATGGATAATATAGCCAAACCACTTCTAAAATTTATCAAGAGCACCTTTTTAAGATTTTATCAAGTTATTGACTTTTCTTTTTCTTTTAAGTTTTGAATGACCGGATTCATATTTTTTAGTTGACATATTAAAATCTAACAAATATTTTAAACACTATTTATAATATCAAATAAAAAATATAATAAACATAAGACACAAAACAAAAGTCAATACTAGAAATTAGAATGATATTACCGGATTCAAGAACTATGAAGACTTGATTTTTGAAAATAAATTGGGTTGTTGCAATATAATTTTCTCCAAATTTAAAATATAAACTATCAATAGAACAAGTAAATTCTTAAGTTTTGAATAAGAGAGAAGAAATAGAAGAGAGGAAGAGAGGATGATATAATATATAAAAATAAAATTAGAAAAAAAATAAGGTAAAAAAAAAAACTTATACATTAAAAAAAATGTAAACAACTTTTTATTGGGAAGGGAAAAAGTAATTGTTATATTTATCACTTCATTCATTAATGTCGTTTGTATTTGTTGTCTTAGTTCTAATTTTGTTTTATTTTATTTTTAGTTTAACCCTACCTAATCAATTAAAAAATGGGGCCCCAATTTATTGGGGCCTAAGGCGAAGGACTTTTTTTATACCTTACTAGCCGCCCTGCATACATGACGAAATTAATTATTATGACTTGTAGGTCCTAATTCATTTGACTAATAATGAATCAAATAAATAAAATTTTGGGAAAGGAAAAGCTAAAATTGCTTTGTGATTTGTGAAATGGTCAATTTCTGACATTGATTTAAAGTTGGGTTCAATCATGTTCCTGTCCGCTCTAAATTGATACACATTTATTTTTATAAAAAATGTTTTTTTATGCCTAGGCAACAAATCGTAAAATAAATACTAGTAATACAAGACAATGAACTAATGAATAAAATTAATATAGATTGTGATGCACTGGTGGGAGTGCTTCATCCTTAATTAGAGATTTCAGATTTGATTCTTGGATATGAAAAAATCACATTGAAAGTGTCATCTTCGAATGGGTTGTGCAGTGTGCGATGTTATTAACGATTGCCTTTAATTGATCGTTAATTTATAGGTTAACAACCTCTTAATTTGATTGAGAAGGTTACAAGAATCTTGAGTTTTGTTAAAGGAATGTAGAACATTTTTTTTTACCCTCGCTTTCCACCTTCTTTTGTTTCCTGGATGATTGGAATCCACGATCTTAAGGTTAGAGCGAAGTAGGTAGGATAAGCAATTAAATAGTGAGCCATCAGAATGCGTCTAATAAGAGATAGGAGAACAAGTTTACCTAATGAAATAAACCTATGTGCGTTGACATAATTTGTCATATACTTTAAAAGGTCAGTTTGTATGAGGGATAATCTCGAGATAAAAGATAGAATTATTTTATTATGTATTTGTGAAATAGTTTTATCTATCCCATTCGAAACAATAAGATAATTTTACCACTACAATGAATTGAAAAACCCATTGCTCTAAAACCCATCGAACTTCTTTTAATTTGGTAACTTTTATTAAGATTCCACCCCATGAGAGGTTACAACATGTCCATTTTCCGTTTAATAATAGTTGTTCACTATATTATTTTGGGATGTCTAATAATATTTGCAAATTTTATTAAATTAATGGACAATTTTACACTTAGTTCCTAATTTACATTTATAATTAATAATAATCACTGCTCTATTATATTTTTCAAGACATTGTATTTATTACTCCCTCTGTCCAACAATAGTTGTCCACTATTGACTTGACACACCTCTTAAGACATTGTATTTATTATATCACTCTTTGAATATAATTAATTCAATGTCTTAAAAATATAATAGCGAAATAACTATAATTAATGATAGGATAAATTATGAATTAAGTGTAAAATTATCTATTGATTTCATAAGTGGACAAATATTGTTGACATTTCAAAATAGTACAGTGAACAATTATTGTTGGACAGAGAAAGTAAATTCAAAGGATAATATAATAAAATTACTCTACTATTTACAATTTCTTAAGAAATGTGCAAATATTATTGGACATGCAGAGTAATTGACAAATTAAATGGGTCAAATATTAGGGGAAGAACTTTAACAAGTGCATGTAAGGGTGGATATTCGATTCTTTTGTAATTTTTTTTGTTTGATTTTTGATCGACTCTCATTAATGCATGCCAAATCAAAATTATTCCAATTCGATTTAATTGGTTCTAATTCATTCGATTCAATTTTTCTAATTTGATTCTTCGATATGAGATGATATAATGGAATATTTCTCTTTTTTAAAATTAGACTATTTCTTAAAATTCAAAATAGGCTAATTTCTGCACCAAACAGCAACCAACATTACAATGAAACCAAAAATTTCATCAATTATATTTTAAATGAAAATTATAAACCATCTATAAGTTAGTAGTTGAAATTGATGCAAAGTGGAGGTGTAATCAGAAAGTTTAAAAATGAAATTTTGCAGTTCACATGATGAATTTTCTGCTAACTAAAGAATCAGATTCTAAAATTGAGAATTGAACTTAAATCAGAGGAAAAAGATTTGAATATATCTGAACTTTGATCGAAATTGTTGTAACAATTTCAAACTTTGGACAATATTTATTACTTTTTTCTATTTAATAGTGTATTTTAAAAATACACAAGTGTCCAGTTGGACAAATTACTATTTATAATGATATAATATTTATGATATCTACGTGTGCACCTACCTATATATCTTTAAAATACACTATTAATAGTGCTGAAAAATCAAAATTAAATTAATTCAATTTGGTTCAACTTTTCAATTTTTAAATAGTTAGTTATGCCCATCCCAACTTTCCGTCCTATTCTCAACTTGCTTTCGACGTGTATAACTTATTTTTCCTTAATATCTAGTCCTCTATTTTCTAGGACTTTCCATATATCACCCTATTATTTCTTGTATAGTCCAATTATGCACGATCAATTAATTGAATTACACTTTTGCTCCGTTCTATAATAGTCATCTCCCTTGTATTTTACTAATTGAAAAAAAAAATTATTTCCAATTGCATCCACTAACAAATTTGAGATGCTTCTTGTTTCTTACGTTTCCTTTGTGAGACTTTGAAAGAATAGAGCTATCTTATCAAAGAATATATGTTTTCTTTCGATTGCAAGCATTTCACTATCATATCAAGAATAGTTAGAATCTTTCAATCCAACACTAGTTGTTTCTCATGTTTGATGAGTAAACCTCTTTGGGGAGCCTGATTGGCCCCTCCTCACCAAATTCTGGTTAATAAATAATTCAGATATAATAATGTTCACGTACTCAATTATGTTCCACTCTTGATTCTTCTTTCTAATTTTTCTTTGCATTCAATTGTAGAGAGAATATTTCAGTGACTTTTGTATTATTTTAATTAGAGCATAGCATCTACATGTCAATGGTAAAGTAGAATAAGATTTGCATTCTTTTGTGTGTGTGCTTGCCAATGTGATGACATGAAAGGATTTGTGTTTTTGCGCCTTCCAATGTGATGATAAATTAAGAAGGTAACTTCCAAATCTCAATATATAATTTAATACTCCCTTTGTCCCTAATTACTTGTCCGCTTTTTTATTTATAGTTGTCCCTAATTATTTGTCCATTTTGATAAATCAAGAAAAAAACAATTATTTTTTACCTATTATACCCTCAATTAAATGACTGATTACTTTGAAAAATGCAGAACTTTTCATCCACTTCATAATTAATAGGGGTAAAATGGTAAACTCACTATGTCATTAATTGATTTCTTAATAGGTGTGTCAATTCAAAAATGGACAAGTAATTAGGGACATAGGGAGTATTGTAATATGAAAAATAAAGTACAACAACTTACCTAGTCTAATTTTGTAACATAGTATTAGAATAAAGCGGTTGCAGATTTTATCCTTAAATTAGACGTAGAAAAGTAGTTTTTATAGATCCAAGCTCAAGGAAAAGCTGTTCAAAATAGTTTCGAAAAAAAAATGAAAATATAAGAAATAACATATAATAACAAAAATAGAACAAAGAGTAATAGAACATAAACTAAAACAAAGTAATACATCAATCAAGGTACAAAAATCTATATGAACAATACTATAACTATTAATATGAATGAACAACAAGATAACACAGTGCTACCTACAAATATTTTATCCTAATTTGTGTCTTTCACATCCTCTTATTTGAGATTATGTCCTCGTTAAGTTAAAATTGTGTCATATCTTATGTAATAACATTTTTTCAATACTTCTTTGTCTACTTTTACTTATGATGAAACTGTTTATAGCCAGCCTATCACCAACCTCACCAAAACATTCATGCATCACCTTTTTATATATTTAAACTATGTCAATATTGTTTTCGTTTCATGAAAAATAAAATAATAATATTCTATGCTCTGTCGAATCGCACTATAAAAGGGAAATGTTCTAATAAATCTATTAAATGACTGTAAACTTTCATCAACTGCAGTTGATGAACAATTGAATTGAGAGCATTTTGAATGAAAGAGAGAAGAGAATTTTTATTTCATTACTGAACAATGACAATTGAATGTCTATTTATACATGCTACTTTTGTGTGTTGCTTTAGCTAGCTTTCTACATTGTAGTTAGTTATAACAGATTGTACTAACCGACTAACTAACTATTCAATTAGTGAACTAACTAACTGACTTACGGACTTAAAGACTTAATAATGACATTATATAGTAAAGGAAAATATTCTCAAAGTGAAAGGCTTGTGAAAATATTCCAATTAGATGTTATACTAATGATGTATTATTAGTACGGCTTAATGATGATTATAGAATTAATTTGGGTTTATGTTTCGTAATCAATTACGTAGAAGACAAAAACTAAATTAAAAAAGGGATTTGCATTGATTTATGACATGGGAAAGATTAAAATCAACGATTTGGTTTTACGTTCCGTAATCAACTACTCCTATTAAGTAGGTGAGGAAAAACTAGTACTCCATTCGTTACAATTTATTTAGTATATATTTATTTTTAATTGGTTGAAAAATTAATATTTTTTCCTTTTCAATAACTTTTTAAATTCAGTTATTCATATAACATGTTGAAGATCATAATATTAAAAGATATTTAGTACATTTGATAGGTTTTAAATTTAAATTCATAAGATTCAATTTTTTTTACTTTTCTTTTATCTTCGTGTCAAATTATGATACAGAGGAAATAGTTATTACTCTGATCTCTTTGTTCATTTTTATTTGTCCATTATTTCATAAATAAATTTTCATTTTTACGTGTCATTTTTAATATCTAGGAAACACAAAAAAAATAATACTCATATTTTACCTTTAGCATTAATTACTCATTCACCAATTGTTTTTCAAAACATAATAACGAACATTACTCCCTCTACCGCTAATTACTTGTCCACTTTTCATTTTTTAGTTGTCAATAATTACTTGTCCACTTTGACAAATCAAGAAAACTTATTATACCCTCATTTAATTAATTTGAAAAAGGTAAAACTTCTTGAAAATCTTAAATTTTTAATTCATCAACTTTATAATTACTAAGGGTAAAATGATAAACTCACTATGTCAATTTTCTTTTTTTTAACAGGTGTATCAATTTAAAAATAGATAAATAATTAGGAACAAAGAGAGTAATTAACAAATATTGAGTGATAAAATAATCACATCAATTTTATTTCTTTTAATAAAGGTATCAAGATTAAATATTATAACAAATAAAAAGGAGGAGAAGGAATATGACTTTGGTTCGATCAAATTAAATAATTCTAATTAAATTTAATATTTCTTTTAAAATTTTATTAATTATATATAAATTAATAATTTTAAATTTATAAACTCTAAATAGCAAAGAGTACCGCAATTATCCGTGAAGTGGAACATGAGCACGTGGCATTGAGCTGGTAAAAATTGGACTTTGTGACCTGCTGCAATATTTACAATGTCCAACATAATATATTGTTCTTTTCCCTTGGAATTTGAAGTACGCACGAGAGTTTGATTAAATTTAAATTGTGCATTGCGAGATTCATTAGTAAGTGAAATTTTCAATAGAATTTTTCTTATATTTTAGGCTTAATTCTGAAATTTCTAATTAAAAGCGGAGTAATTTTACCGTAGCAGAATAATCCATGTTGATAATGTGCTATTATTCTATTCTTATGAAAAGTTTTGATAGGAAATAAGGATATGTAATGATTGGTCTGTTTTATCTCATAAAAAAAAAATAGAAAGTGATTGTCCACTCTTAGCTCAAGTACGTATTTAGTTTGAAGGCGAAATTATGTTTTCTTCCCCTCTCTCTATTTAATGATGATGTGATAGATGGAACTAAATAAAATCCTTTCCCTATATAAAGCTTATACCTGTTACAACTTACCATACCACCAAACACATCTATCTTATTTCTGCATTTAATTTTTTTTCTTTCTATCTTTCCTTTTTTGGGATTAATTCCATTTGTTCATCACCATGACCATACCTGAAAAAATCGAGAAGCCTCACGTCGCCTTCCTCCCCAGCCCCGGCATGGGACACATTACTCCGCTATTCGAATTCGCCAAACGCCTCGTCATCCACCACGGCTTCCACGTCAGCTTCTTCGTCATCACCACCGGAGCTTCCGCTGCTCAGAACGAACTTTTCCGACCGGAGAATCTCCCGGCCGATTTCACCGCCGTCGAAATCCCACCGGTGGAAAATATCTCCTCGTTTTTCACCGACGATATGAAAGTAGTCACGCAATTGTGTATCATGGTCCGCGAATCACTGAAACATCTCCCTTCACTCTTAATGGAAAAACGCCCAAAAGCTTTACTTATCGATTTGTTCTGTACTGATGCTTTTGAGATTTGCGAAAAGCTTTCGATTCCTGTTTACTCTTTTTTCACTGCTTCTACTATTCTAATGGCGTTCTCTTTGTACTTACCGACGCTTGATAGGGAAGTTGAAAGCGAATTTGTTGATCTTCCTGAACCTATTCAAACTCCGGGATGTACCCCAATTTGCCCTCACGATATCCTCGATCAGGTGAAGTAGTTGTCAACGCAAACGGATTTGAAGTTTATGTGTATAAACACTAATAAGTTTTGAACTTGTACTTCTAAAAAGTGCGATAAATTTAACTAAAATAGTTTATTAAGTTTAAATTTTGAATCGTATCGTACAGGTGAAAGACAGGA
>JAJOOE010009625.1:0-45037 GCA_036250405.1 Solanum raphanifolium | reverse complement strand
CGTTTAGATGAGATTGAGGTGAAGGATTGACACTTTTGGGCGACAAGAAAGGAACTCACCCCTTGATACTGGTACTGTTATCTCTTGTATTCAGGTTAGTCAAAATTACAGAAACAGAAAAAGATGAAATAGACAGAATGAGTTTTAATCCGAATCCAGAAATCATTGTGTTTTCTTAAGAAATTTAATCTCCTCACTGTACCCGAGGTTGCAGATTAATTCCTCCCAAGATAAAACGGAGTAACCTGTTAAAGAAGTAGCGGTACCTCAAACTTCAATAACTTCAGCGAACGCAAGAACAGTAACAAGAGCACACACAGACTCAGTCGATCGACAATTTTGTTTATGTAAGAAAATGTATGCAGAGAGGAAATTTTTTTCAGTGTTTGAAAAACGAAAATGACCTCTTATTTATAGCCATTAGCAGCAAGGACCGCGTCTGTTCAGACCCGTTTTTTCCAAAACGCTGTGTCTTTTGGGAAAAGTAACGACTTTATGGAAGGAATAAATCCTTTCAAACGAATTTACCGTTACGCGCAAATTTCAAATAATTCGTTGCGAAATTAATTCTGTTATTTAACTAACATTTTGAATTAATTTATAAGAGAAAATAAATGAATTAACAAGATTGATTAAATAAATTTTGTCCAAAAAATATTATCAATCAAATCATTTGCCAAATCCGAGGCTGAGCGAGCGACGACGACGGCGCGAGGGGCACCTTCTTCTTAACCCTTTAAGAACTAAAGGAAGTGTTTTCTAATATAAGGATAACAATTTCATTTTTTCTACCAATATGGTAAAAATGACTTTTCATTTGCACTTTGCAATTACTTTTCATTTTCCCTCCAAAATTGGTTCCCCCACTTTCATTGGTTCTTCCACTTTCCATTTTCTCTTTTTATTTCCTATTCACACCTTGCTAAACGCAATAGGTACAACAAAAGGCGGGGAAGGGGGGTGGGGGAGAGACAATTCATACCGTATCATTTATGATTATTTTTTTTTATATTTATTCTACTAATAAAAGTAAGTTGTCTAATGTTTAATGTACTTATTTTCCTATAAAAAGTAATTTCCGAAACATTCTGAACATCAGACATGGGAAAATTGGACTTAGAAATGTTTTTTTCCATGCCAAGATACATACACGACAAGCTTATGTGTATAATTCACCAATAGTACTGATTGTGATAGAGTAATATATATACGTACGTACATTTTATCTTTAATAAAAAAATTTGAATTTAAATTGTAAGAATTAAATCGTTTATAAAAAGCGTTATACTTATAAAGTAACAGTTATGTTCCACATCCAAATTAATCAAACGCGGTATATTAAGCTTTGGATAGAGAAAAAAAATACAGATCAACAGAATTGTTTAGGATTAGTGTTTTAAAAATAATAAAAAAAATGATTGAGCTTTTGATACAATATCATATCCGCCTCGTACTTATTTCCATGTTACTAATTAAATAAAACAAACTGCACAACTAATTTATTTTAGTTTAAATCAACTATGCATCAGAAAAAGTATTAAGGAATCTGAGATATACTTCAGAATCTGTACTTTGATCTGACAAAGTAAATAAGAATTCCTGGTCTTCATGTGAAAACAACTGAAACCCACCGATAGGATGGTGATAGAGTGGTAAAGTATCAGAGGTTTCGAATAAAATGACATAATTAATAACTCTAATAAAATCTTACTAAAAAAACAAATAACTCTAATAAAACGATAATTTTACATGTTTTACGCCTTTTGATTGATCATATTGTTTCTCATTTTTATTAAACCTCATCCCAAATAAATGTGACATAACATGTGTAAGTAAGTAATTAAGTCCTTCCAACACATTTCATACCTTATAATTTCATTACAAATTTACTAGTTTTACGTTTCACTTCAATTTTTCTTAAGCTAGAAATAAGAAAAATCCTTAAACAAAAATCCACAAACCACTAACTTAAAGTTTAAACACACATATTCAATTTCATAAAAGACCTAAGCCAAAAGGGAATTGGTCCCTCATCGATGAAGGCAATAAAGCTTACATAAAAATTTCAAAAATTCACACCTGATACTCTAGATCCACTCTGACTTAAAAATATTCACAAATAAAATAAATATATCTAAAAGAAATGTGAAAAATATAAACACCGCCCAGGTGTGCGTCATCCAATACCCAAGCAAACAGGGAACAAAACTTTCCTTCTCAGCTTCATAATCATCATAATCCCCACCCCTGTCAGTGACTTAATTAGGTCCACTATTATTAACACGAGTCACGATACAATGGTGAAACTACTTCATTCTTAATTAAAAATCTCAAATTTAAATCGTCATGAAAAAAAAAAAAAAATTTATCTTACTAAGAGCGTCATCGATCATATTCAAATTTAGAAAAATGAATTCTACGGTACATGATTCATTATTCATTAATTTAATTGAGTCGCCAATACAAAATTCAGACAAAAGGTTAATCAAATAAATTAGGACCACTACTTTTCTACTTTTTCAAGTTTTTTTTATCTTTTTCTTTAATATATTAAAACACCATGGGTCTGGCGTGGGGACTCCATCGTATGGCGGTAGTGGTCTCCACACACGATCAACGTCACATATTTTACCGGTTTACAACACAAACGCCATCTCATCTCTCTTCTTCTTCTTATCTTCTTATCTACTTGTAACATAAAAGAGAATTTGTTTGCCAACTGAATTTTTCCTTTTTTTTTGTAGGCCATATCCTGTCTTTTATCTTCTATTATTAGTGATTCATGACGATTCCATTCCAATCTTCAATGGAACAGTAACAAAATTGGGAATTATGAGGAAAAAACATTGAAATTCAAAGAAACGAACAAACACTAATCGTAATTTTGAGATTAATTTCCTTTAATAACTACCATAATTGATAATATTAACATATAATCCCTTCGGATTATATTTCATACATGGATCCTCAATATATCTAATCGTCATAACAATAATCCCCTTTTCGCCTGATCTGTAACTCGCCGCTTATGGCTTTAATTTGAAGCAGAGATTCAATTATCTTCGTCGCAACTTTCTGGGGTAGGATATTCATTCAAATCCGGCTTCATCATCATCCTTGTTGATTTAGAATTGGAATTACAGTTGGATTCAGGAGGAATAGCAGTAGAATTATGAATCGCAGTTTGAAGAGCATCAACTCTAGCACCTACCTCAGTAGCTTTCTTCCTAATAGAAGCAGCTGATAGATCGTGATTTTCATGGTCATCAACTATGAATTCAGGGAAATTAAGCCTAGCTGAAGGACCTCGCAAGTAAAATACAGCGGTATCGTAAGCACGAGCAGCAGCAACAGGGGAAGAATAAGAACCAAGCCAAATTCGAGAGCGTTTGTTTGGTTCTCGAATTTCAGCTACCCATTTACCCCACTTCCTCATCCGTATTCCTCTGTATGGCTTATCTTGTTGGTGTTCCCTCTGCTTTCTCTTTTCTCCTTCCATCATAGTTTCACAAAGAAGAAGAAAAAAATATACTCACTTGTTTCACAAGGAAGAAAGAAGATGGGGAAGGAGAAAATTAGATATATTATATGAAAGAACTTTTGTTATTAGAACAAGTGTCGTATATATATGGAGGTGGGAATATAGAGATAAATTTTGAATTTATATATGGAAAGAGAAAAACAAGTAACAAACCCCAGGGTGGGTGGTGTATGATGATGTGAGTTTTTCTTTTCTTTTAAATCTCTAATTATCCAGTATCTATATTAGAATTTAATTAAATTCGATTTTACGTTAAAAAGTTTTACATTAGAAATCAAGCACTCATTAATGAAATAAACTACTTCATAATTAAAGATAAAAGAGTATTTATTATTCCGTCACCGTTCCGTGGGTGATGATGTGAGTTTTAGTGTGAGTGATGATTGAGGGAAGAGAGCATATGGAGCACGCATAAGGGGAGGGAGTAATTGTTTTCTTTGCTTGGCTGCTAGTCTGTCTTCTAGGCACGGCCGCCACGTTGATCTTCCTTAAAGATAAGTACAAATTCGGCCGACATATTCCATCGGACCATTTTTTTCTCTTTTTCTTCACAACAATTTCACTAATTAAGGGAGGAAATAATTTTATTCTTCGATTCAAAGTATTTAGGGGTCATTTGGTAATCGATAAAAGTTAGCCAGGTATTAGTAATGTATTACTATTAATTATTAAGGTATTTGTTATATATGTTTAATTATTTTACTTCTTAGATGTACTGTTTATTCAGTAATCAACTGATACATAGATAAATTACTTTATAAATTGATATGACAACAATATTAGTACTCCTTAAAATCTTAATCCAACGATCAAAACATACTGAACCTCTTCTAGCATTTTATTTGTCTCAAATTAGTTGTTCACTTTTTTTTCTATATAATTTTAAAGATATCATAGATTAAAAAAAAAAATTAATTATGTCTTAAGAATTTTTTGAAATTTTTTACATTTACACTTTTAAAATAAATAAATTTGTAAGAATGGAATAATTAATTTTATAAATTAATAAATAGTTTAAAATAATTATTTATAATAAAGTGGATAATAATTGATACTCATCTTTTTTTCCACATATTTAGCTAAAAATAGCTTTTGTAGACAGGAAACTTGAAATTCAAATAATTATATCTAAAGAAGTACAGAATAATCATTGAGGTCATTAAAATGGTGTTGACGGTCGGCTCTTCCCTTTTTCTTTTTTTATTGGTCTACAAATCAAATGAGCTCTAAAAATTTACTAGCCTAAAAATACAGCAATTTTAATAATAATGTTACTCATTTTTTCTTTTTCCTTTTTGAAATATGAATGCATTTTATATGTTTACCATAGTTTTGTCCTACATGAATATATTTATAATGTATAAATAAAATATTAAATATATACATGAAATTAAACTAATTTGCGGTGCCACACTTCCTCCTCACGCAAAGATCAAACGTTTTGAATGTGACACAAATGGTTACAAATGTTAAAATTATTGCCGATCGCTAATTCAAGTCATAGTTTTTTTGTTACGAGATATTCATAAATTCTCCATTTATAATTTTAATCGCAAACTACGATATATATATATATATATATATATATATATATATATATATCACTCAAATTTTAATTAATAATTTTTTAAGGAGACGTAAAAAATGGAAATATGACGAAGAAATTAATTTTTTAAAGTAGTTTTCCTGAATAAGGTCGTATATGACGCAAATCTAGGTCAGGCTTCAATACTATTGCTAAAGAGCGAAAAACAAAAAAAAAAAATTAAGGAAGAGCACCAGAGGGTACGATTAGGTTGCTTTTAGTTGTAACTTACAATTGCAAGTAGACTTCAAAATAAATTAAATCAAAAGATATCAATCATTATTTGGCCGATGTGGACATTGAATGCCTTTCTCTTCCATTACTCGTATTAAAATTTAATTTAATTTAAATTTTATATATTATAGTGCTTATATTTTGAGCGAATTTTTTATATGATTTTTTCATTTTCATAAATTCAATTCAAGTCTTTTATCCACCACAATCATATCGATAGATGACTAGACAAATTTGTAATCACATAAATATTTATGTCAGTTTAATTTTTATTTTTAAATCTTTTTGTTTAACTTCTATGATTGCACTAAGTTTTATTTTTTTGTTCAACGATAACGACAAATGTGGAAACATCTTCATTTAAATCAATAAAACATCTTTTTCTAAGCATAATATTTTAATTTAAAAACATATGTAATCCAAGAAATATTAATTCAGAGCTGACTAATTATGGCTTCCAATTGGTGATTTAATTTAAAGATGTTGATGAATTTGCTATTATAACAACTTAGGAAAACAATTAAAATAGTACTAATAAATAGACGTTAAACCTAATTGAACTTTTAGACAATATATTTACGGGATAAGATACTCAATACCTCGAATGTCTAGGATTAAATATGTAATGCGTGAATAACCTAATACGAAGTCCAATATTAAATAAATCAAGAATTAAATTGTATTTAGGTTTTTTTTTATAATGATAAGTGAATGTAAAAACGTAAAACCTAATTATTTTTACAATTTACTTTTATTCCCTCTTTCTTATCTTGCCTTGTCACTACATCAAAAAAATGATCTTTAGCGACAATTAATTAACGATGATAGCTTAATTATCGCCAAATATATATATTTTGAACGACAATGTAAATGTCCTTAAAATCTATAACTGCATTTGATTCAATATTAATTAAGTAATACGAATAATATTTTTTGTTAATATATATATTTATTCTAGCTAAAAACTATTTTTATTATAGTGCGTTTGTTTTTCCTTTCCATTATATGTATATCTATCTTTGCCAACACAATCTAGTAGAACTCAAAAGGAGAAACATACAATGAATTTTGACTAAAATGGATTAACAATTAAAGATGAGGATGACTTTAATTAGATTGTTGACAAGTTGGTTGAAGTTTTAGGAGGGGCGGTAATTAATATTATTTTAAATGCAAAAATAATACTATAGGTTATATCATCAAAATGGAAAAAACAAATTAAGTGTGAAAGTAAGTCGGTGTGGTGGCGTTTGAGAATGACTTTTTTATGTCCACGCAAATGATATATATTAAAGTTCTAAACACATGTACATGCCACTAATTTCAGCTTACATATAACCTTACTTCCGTTTCAAATCCAAACTCTATTTTTCTATATAATAATAAAAATATTATATAGTATGACTTTTATTTTAGAAAGAAAAATTTCTTCATACTGGATTTTAAGTAATCCAATTAATATCTTAAAATGTACTAATATGGAACGTTTTGTGTATTATACCGTCTTTTTTATATATATAATTTAATACTTATTTTAATAATTATGTGAAAAACTCGTATAAATTTCGTGAGATACGAATAATATTAAATTATATTAAGAGTGTTTGTGTATTGTGTTAATCTATTATTTGAAGTAATCCAATCAAATCTTTAAAATTTGCTAACGTGGAATATTTTGTGTATCATATTGTCCTTTTTCTTAATTCAATATTTTACTAACTACGCGAAAAACTATCACCAAATACTAATAGTATTATATTGTATTTAGAGTATTTGTACATTGTTTTAGTTTATTTTGAGTCCCTTTGGATACGAAATCGCCTTTGTTAGGAAGCGTTTTACCCCCAATCTAACTTTGTTCATTACCTTAAGATTTTGAATTAGATACTCCGAATTTTTCACAATATTGAGTTGTCAATTTTGGGTAGAGTGAGCTCTTTTACAAAAGTAACCTATTAATACTAAAAAAATTAAATCTCGTGAACTTTAAATTTTAGTTTCAATTTTGATTGATAAGATGAGCTTTATCTAATTAATATATCCGATGTAATCTTATGAGTCAATGAATTTTATCAAAACCATCTTCTCGAAATCATAGTTAGTGTGTTTAGAAAATTTTGTATTAAAAACCTAAACATTGTAGGATGAAAATTGAAGATGTTGGCCACTTTATTTAATTAATAGGAGTACTAGTTAGAGTAAATGCGCACCGAGCTAAAAAATGAAAATAGGGACATGTGGGGTTTTGCCGACTTGCCTATTTTGAGATTTATATTGCTTGCGTCCGCCGCAATACAAAGCAATCGGCTGCTTAATACAAACAAATTTAATACTTTGGACAATTTTTACACGTTGAAGATAATTATTTTATATATGAAATATAAATTTATAGATCATAGTTTATATTAAAAAAATAAAATCACTATTTGAGATAAGCTAACTTAGCTTGGGTCCGCCACAATACAAAGAAATCGGTTGCTAATTACATAAAAAATAATACAGAAGTTTGCTTTGGTGCTACTCGTCATGATATGTGTATTATATTATTTTGTAGTTTTTTCTATTTTTATTGTTTTCACACGAAGAATAACTCTTCATGATTCTCACGTTTATTACTCTTTAAGAACGTAACGCCGACAATTCTAATCAACTTGCAAAACCAACATCACTGCAGACTTATTTTCGATTCACTTTATGTAGATTGATTAAACGTTGAACATATTTCACTTACTTGTGATTGTATTTTTTGTAATAATTTTTGTTACTTATGTCAGTATTCTTACTGATATTTTTAGATTGATTTTATGAGAATATTTTTAATTAAATGAATAAAATGAGGAAGAACTTGAAAGATTAAATTGATGGTTATCAATCAAAGAATTCCACTTTTTTTCCAAATACACAACAAACTATATATACAGCACCAAACACAATGCTCTATCCTCAAAGAGAAAAAGGGCATTCTCATAAAAAGAAATTAGTAAAAATGGACACCAAAAGAGTAGGATTTTATAGAACTCATGACAAATAATTAACGTATAAATAGAATAAATTAACATAATAAACTTCAACTAATTTGGTATTGACACCTAAATGATTGATTGATATAAAGTATTACTCCCTAATTAGTTTAATCAAAACAAATAAATAAAAAAGCTGATAAAGACTTAACATTTAGTATGTTGTGGGAGGAAGGGAGAGGATCATTGTAAAATGCCACAAATATTGAAATAAAATTAGTTGTGTTTTAGGTATAGAAAGAGACTTTACAGGCAATCCCCAGTCCCCACAATATGTATCTGGCGTTCTATTGCTAATACAATCAAAGAGATTAACAAGTTCCGACTTTTATACGAATGAGGCTTCAACAACGACGCGTTAAATGTGCGGGTTCGATTGAGATTAGATAGGTTAAATTAAAATAAACGAGATATTAATTAATTCAAATGTTACTTTTGTGAAAATGAGTTAATGTGTTGGTTGGACAAAAATTAGGCATGTTATAATCAACTGAATTAATAAATGCATTCAAGGGTGAGACCTAGTGGATTGAGTACCTCCAGTTTTCATGTTTTAATTTTAGCAGAGAAAAAACACTAAGGGCCCGTTTGTCCATGCGATATGGAATCATTAGATGAAATTGAAGTTTTGTTTGGACATGCAATATAGAATTTTTGTGTTGTATATTTTCTCATAAATATAAAAATCTCATAAGTTGTAAAACTATTAAAATAGCTCCAATTTTTTATTCAATCTTATCAAATAAACAAAAATTTATAAAATCACATAATAAATTATTACAAAACTATTTGTTCTCCACTTAAGTAATTGTTTCATCTAACTTTAATTTAATAAAAAAAAAATTGAACATAAATTGTAGTATACTAGTCTTTAATATAATCCTCCCACAAAGTACGAACAATTTCCTCACGTTGAACTTGCATTTCTCAATCATGTGACCAAGAAGACGAAACAACATTGTTACTTTGAGCCATTTGTTGGTTAATATCATCCGCAACTATATTTTCATGCTCATAAACCATAAATATTTCATCAGTACTTTGGTATTCTCGCAAATAATTATGTAACACTGCACAAGCTATGACAATTTTCACTTGTGTATCAATATCATAATGGTTCATGCCTTGTTTCAGTATTCTAAATCTATTTTTCCAAGCTCCAAAAGTATGTTCAATCACATTGCGCAGAGATGAATGCTTATAATTAAACAGTTCTTTGGCATTTTGAGGCTCTCTTTCACTTCCTTGGTAATCTTGCAAATGATAGCGTAGTCCTTTGTATGGAGCTAAAAATCCGTTTGTGTTTCGAAAACCAACATCAACAACATAATATTTATCTACCAACAAACATTTTATAAAGAATTACTAAAAGCATATTTGACGTAAATGAGACAGCTTTGTGTAAATAAATAATATTTATTCTAAGGAAGTAATTTAAAATTACCATGTGGCGGAAATGAAAATTGTGACGTTGGTTCAACAAGTGGATTCTCAAGTACTTTACTATCATGTGCAGTACATTCCCAACCAGCAGCAACAAAGGTAAATCGCATATCAAAATCACAAGTACATAAGACATTTTGTGATGTTCTTCCTTTGCTATTACGATATGCTTGTTGCACCGTTTTAGGAACCTCCCCTTCTATATATGTTCCATCAATCGCACCAACACAATCATACCAAATAAAAAATACATCAATATTAGTTTAGTGAACATAAAATAAATTGAAAGCATTATAGAATGCACTTCATAAAAATAATGTTTGTAAGAATAATAAAAATAGTGCTTTCAAGACAATGCAAAGTCATAAAATAAATAATATCCCTTTAAACAAAGTTGATAGGAAATATGTAACTAAATACTAATAACTTACACATAAAATATAAATGTGCACTAATTAAGGCCATAAAACAATAAATTAAGTGTTGGAGTAAATGAACAGAACAAATTTATTACTCAATAATCGGTTGGTGTGTGTTAAAGTGACTAAATGTTGGTGAGAATAATAAATTTTATGTCGGTGAGATTAATAAATTTTAAAAAGTAATGATGTGATTATAAATTTTATTTACATATGAAATAAATGGTGAGTAGATATAAATGTGGGGTTGTTTTAACAAAATATAAACTCGTGGATCAATTTTTGTATTAAAATATCTCAAATCATGATATGGAATTCCCAAATAATCTCATATCATGATTTTTGGAGAATATGGAATCACATCTCATGATATGGAGTCATGAGATGGAATCAGCGTAAAATCGCATGTCCAAACGCTGATTCCATCTCGCGATACCATATCGCGATATGATATCGCATGGCCAAACGCCTACTAAGTATTTTTTTTCTATATGGTTTTGCCTTGGTGAATAGAGATACATCGTATCTATTGCTGGTGGGAAATGAAAGATATTTCATGGGATGAGTTAGGGTGCTTGCAAGCTGGCCCAAAAACCCATGGTTATCTAAAAAGAAAAAAAATGAGTGGGTCATTAATCTACCTAAATGTTACTTCGATTAAAATAAATTAGGTCAAAATGAGTTAAATAATAGAAATAATTCAATTCGCCTAATTTTTACTAAATATTGATTTTTTTATTTTATTTTTTATAAGTCTTTAATTACTTTTTCTATCAGAGAGGAGTTCGTTGACCGCGTAAGGGCGATCCATCTTGATGACGAATTCCACGATAATAAGAAATTGAAATTAATCGTTCGATGTCAGCCAACTCCTCGAATTGTTGGGTGCGGTATATTCATGGACTGGCAAAGCGAACTGTCAAGGGCGTAGCTATAGCCATCCCAGGGTGTCCAACTGGACACTTGGACACCTTTCGTTAGAAAATTACATTATATATATGTCAAATTCTACATTTAAAGAAAATATATTTAAAGTTGGACACCCTTGACAAAAGTTATGATTTTGGCGCAGTGGTATTGGGTGTTCATTTGAGTGAAGGAGTTACGGGTTTGAACCCTGTTGCCCCCAATTGCACACGCAAGTGTACGTGGTCGCGCAAGTAATGTAGTGGCTCTTAAAAGAACCAGATTATCGAACCAAAGAGACTTGTCAATTAACTATTTTTACTAAATTATATTGGTCTAATTATTTATTTAAGAGTGTCAAATAAAAAAGAATGTAGGAATAAAATAATAAGATTACTTACAATAGTTGGAAAATTCCAGGGCTGCAGCATGTATTGAATCTCATGTATCATATTATAGGCTTAGAATTAATTTCAGTTGTCAAGTTACTGGTTTATAGGGTTGATGATATGATCCGGGTTATACGCCTCTCGTCGCCTACCCCAGTTAGCTATCTAACTACATCGTTGAGAGGGGATAAATAGACTAACTGGCGAGCATTTATATTTCATCCTATTTCGTAACCAAGCAAGGCGTTCGTCTGGGTGTCACTCTTGAACACTAATCACCTCAATTTAATGGGTGGACCGAGCTCTCTATATTCTCTGGTCTATCTAACCTCTCCTCTCTCGATTTTAAAATTAGACAATAGATTTATCTTATGGTGCGCAAGCATAAAATACAAAAACAAGAATATAGAAGTAACTTGTATTGTCAACCGAAAATTAATTCATAAACCTTAAATAATCAATATTCGATTCGTGGCTACAGCTCTAGAACAAGGACTTTAGCCACTGAACTCTAAGAAAATAAGAAAAAGAAATGAACCCTAAAAAGTGCCTCCTCTTTGCTCTATATTGATTGTCCAATAATTATTTCTATGAATTATTTATAGATGTAGAAAACCCTAAATAAAATAACTGGGACCAAAATAAATTAGGAAACCAAAATCAAAACTGAGTTGGAATTATTGTAGGCGTGTTGTCCGCCGCCTTCAAGATTGTGCGCAGCTCCTTAATTGGCCACTGCCTTCAGAATCTGCCACGTGGCTGGCAACAATATTCTCCTTTCAAGTTTCCAATTGAATGTGCACTTTGCGCATATAATTTTATATATTATTATATTCAATTTAATTCATTAAGCTGTCTACTTGATTTCCTTCTATAATTTTTCATCTTTAATTCGTTTTAGCTTCAAACTTCTTCAACTTTACGTCAATTTACTCCTACAAATAAAATACACTATTTAGCACAATCCATAAAATTAATGCTCAAAAAGGACAAATATAAATAATAATGTGAGGTAAATAATGATTAAAAATATATATTTTTGGCCTCACATCAAACCCCAACAATTTTTTTATTTTATTTTGACAGCCACACACTATTATTCCTGGACACGTTTAATAAAATTTATGCCTACACCACTATTAAAAGCTATGACTATATATTAATATAACATAGCAAAAAAAAATTAACAAATTTTTTCATAGATTAATTTGAACCGAAAGTCTAAATATCATCACAACTTTTAGATGAGTTGAACCGAACAAGTACGAATAGATTGCCATAATAAATTGATGGATTATTTCTAAACAAGTTAAATAAGTCATGTTTTCATGGGTTAACTTAATTAGTTTAATCCACAAAAAACTTAGATGAATTAGACGGGTCATATTCAATTGAGATGTAGGAAGTAATTAAGTATAAAGTTAGCATCAAAATAAATTAACTACTCTGGTAATCCTCAAATAAAGACAGCCCCACTGACAATGAACTTGACATATAATGAGAACCATTTTGACTAGATACAGAATTGTATTTGGACAACAAAAGATTTAATTAAAGGCATGTAGTAAGTAATATTTTGACTACACTTGGAATGATGTAATGCAAAATAGTGTTGAAGTGATTAAACACATAATAGTTTGATACACTAACAATGAGTGCAAAAGACAATCATTATGCACTAATTTTTAATGGTCAGAGCTCTTGTCCAACATCAAACTATATAGTTCCGACAAATCTTTCATATTCAGTCGATTCTCAGGTTTCAAATTCGATCGAGCCTCTGAAAACTTATTAAAATTCTATTGAAAGTGTCTATTTTAAAAATAAATCTTGCAATGAACGATACGAATTTAATCAAATTTTATTATAAATAATGGACATCGGTCGGAAAACCTAGAAAAAAAAGAAGAGAACATTAGACATGTTCTTGGTTGGATAAAGTAAGTAAAATGACTTATATACAGTGTTAAAAGGTGCTATCAAAGTTCTAAAAATTATTTCACATTACTTTCTCTTCTTAACACAGTGAGTTAGTGTTCGGAGTAATTTAATTAATTATAGTAAATTATCACTATAGTTGTAAGGTTAACATATTTCGCAGACTTAATATGAAGATTGAAGAGTTACATATTTTATCGATTAACTTAACATAATAATATGAAATTTCATAAATAGCTAAGAGATGAAATTTAATAACTCTTCTTTGCTACAGTTTACCTAATTACACTCCATAATTATAGTTCAATTTGCTATACTAATTTTTGTTAGTATATTTTCGATGTTTTTATTATAAATTATACAAATTAAGTTTATACCAACAACATATTATATACAAGTATTTGTATTGTATACAAACTATTAATATAAATAAATAAGTAATAATATATAAGTGTTGAAATTATACAATCGATTTGTTTAAAGTATTGTGGGTGATAATATACCAAAAAAAAATATAACACCAAAAATAATTAAAAAAATATATGGAACCAAACATCAGAAATGAAAGTTTGTATACACACAAATACATAAAGTATATGTACAGTATAATAAAAAAAAATTATTGATACATATGCATTTACATAAATATATACAAATATGATTTATACTAATACTTGAGATTCTTCATAACTAATTTTATTAAATTGTAGCTACGATTCATAATTATATAAATTTATAGGTATATTAAATACACTAATAATGTTTGCCAATTCGCGTAATTTTCCTTTTTTTAAAAATGTCATTTCAAGAACATAAACCTTTTGGGTAAAAGAGATCTGGTTCTCGATCCAACCTAGAAAACAACGTCCAAACAAGCCATTAGGCCCACTATCATAAATGGGCCTATTCCCAAAACTCAATGAAGATTTTTCATGTTTGCGGGTATCAAAGCTTTATCATTCATTTTGAAATGGACTAATAAGAAAATAGTGTCAAATGAAGCGGAATAGAGGGAATGATGAATATTGTATTTCTCATGTGCGCGTAGAATAATAAAATATAAGGATGACATTAAACTTATTCTAGATTTACACTTTCATATTAATTTTTTTTGTAAATTTTGACATAGAAAATAAGAGTTCAGCCTTTGCCTTTGTTAACTAAGATTACGAGATGGGCTTGATGGGCTTAGGCATGGACTAGTGGACAGCTTGATCTGTTTTTGTTCGGCCCATTGTCATCGTGAGAACTATGGGCCAGTAAATTTCAGAAAATGGACGATTAAACAGAAAAAAACACACTAGCTAATGTGTGTTAGGACCTTTTAAGTGTTTATCATTATGCTAAAAACTATAGTTGATCGCAATGACATAGATTTACTTCTTTACCGAACTCCATACTCGACAAAGACTCCGACTTGGTCCATCCTCGGTCCATCACATGAGCCTCAGTATAGGGAAAATGTTGATGTTACCCAACAATCCCTTTCCCAACACCTCTCACATGTGTCATATCGTTCTTGAAGTAGAAATATAGAATCCATGATCTTGGTTCTGATATTACTTGTTAGGATCAAGCGCTTAATATCATATCAAAGTTATAATATTAACTATTAGCAAGGATGTAACTTTATTTCTTAAATAAGCCTATCAAGTAGGAGTCATTCTTGACAATCCGTTTGATCTTGATCCATCACATAAGCCTAGTTATAGGAAGGATGTTGACGTTACACAACAATATGACATATATATAATCCCAACATTTAGGGTTAGCTCTTGTTGACACATAATTGACGTGTGGGTGACATATATCAATGCCTCATCATTTACTTCTTCTAGTGTAATATTTTCATCAAGCACAAAAAAAAAAAATTCAAAAAAAATTGGCCAAGTACGAGATTAATTTTGCTTCCTTGCTAAATGTACCCTACAACCATAATAATTAGGAGGAAGATATCTTTGTTCCAAAGTAGGAAACAAAATGAAGGGACAAAAGCTCCATATTTCATGCTTTTCTTTACTATACTGGGAGTATATCCTATGACTCCTTTGAATGTTTTTACCATCTACTCTTTTTTTGTGCCACTCTTTCTTGTCTCTCCTTTTTTTGACTTTCACTTTGTCCTTTGCCGTGCTTTCAACGGATATACTTGATTTCCTACTTCCTATATACTTATTTGATACATTTGAAGGAACCAATGTTGGACACGATATTCGATATTCATTTTTACGATCCTATTAATCTAAGTTTACGCTTCAAAATTTCATTCTATAGTGGTATATCGCGTAATATTATATCATAATCAATTTCATTTTAAAGCTTAAATTTGAGATATTTGACTAAAAATGAAAAAATACTTACCACCTATCGTAATATGTTGTGATTTCTTATTTCTTATTAGAAAAACATAATTGTGAAGAGGATCGTCATGACGTAAAAGTAGATCTCTTTGGTTATAACTTATAAGGGTAGAAGTCTTGAATTTTCATGTTATGTGAATATGAACAACTTTGGTAGAAATTTTTTTTAAAAAAAATTATACGATGCAAATTTAAATTAACCAGGTAATAAATTTTGAATACTATTATACAAAAATACCATTTGTATTTCCCCCCTTAATTATCCCTCTTAATGTTTTCTTTAGTGATGCCCGACACAAGCAGGTCTATCAAATAACTCTTTTGTTTGCATCTTTTTTGTGAAAAAGAATACATGATTAGCTTTAACTAATTTCTTTTGTGATTGATAGATGCCTATTGTGATTCTTCCTAATCTGCCAATTAATAATTAATTTGTATCTAACACACTTTCACAAGACTGATGATATTAGCTTATGACATGACCTAATTGTTCTTGTTTTATTATGTTGGGTATATTATATTATAAACCAAAATAAGTACCCTCCATTAAATGATACAATTTATATATATTTGAAAATAATTTAACTTTAAACTTCCATTTGGTCATTAAATAAAAGTTCTCATAGCCATAAAAATATTATGGCATATCTAAAACCACAAATTTCAAAAGTCTTATTGTCGTATAAATATAACTATCACATGTTTAAAATTACATATTTTAATTTTATTTTTTCTAAACTTTATATCAAATTAATCAAACTACTAAACATAAATTGAAAGTTGATGGAGTAGCTCAACCCGATTCCTGCTTGTTAGGTTAATCAATAATTCTATGAATTTAGTAAGTACAATAATTCTAGCTATCTCTTCCTGGGAATGTCAAGTACGTTATAACAACAAATTTGGGAATACTATAACAATATATCAGTATAGTCTTATAAGTGGAGATAAAAAAATATGAAATGTACATAGATTTTATTCCTATTTGTGTAGAATAAAAAAGATGTTTTTAATAAACTCTCCACTCAAGAAAATTATTTTTCAGGACTTGTTTGAAAAAGAATGCACGAGTAAAAAAATTTATGATGAAAATATTAAAGAAAAAAATTCAGAGAGTAAAAATAGCAAAGGTGGTCATTAAAGTAAAATGAACAATAGTAGTAATAAGATTGAAGAATAAATTGCTACTAGAATACATATAATAATATTGGTAAGGGAGCCGATCATAGGTATTTCGGACTGGAAACTTGCTCTATCATCAAGAAGAAAAGGACCACTTAACTACTTACTAGTCGTTTATTTTAATTCTTGACCTCCATACTCTCCTGTCTTGTCCGATAATACAATAACAAATTTAAAGAAGGAATAAAAAGGGATTGACCTAATTTATGATCATTATATTTTAATTTTTAAACCATGAAAAGCCACGAGAAATGCAATATTCAGCTCATATAAGAAGAAGAAGCTTATTATTATTTAATTAGTGTGATTCAAATGTTGTGTAGTATTATTTTTTAGTTAAGATTTTCTTTTCTTTTTTGCGTGGATTCTGTCAAGAAGAATTGGCCTAGAGCTATAATTTCAATATGTTCAGCTGATAGTTATTGAATGTTTATAAGTAGCTAAAAATTTATTCAAAATTGTCATAGTCTATATAGTTGTTCTATCGTATTCATTACATTTTTTTTTCATTGTCCGATATCCAGATCCTGACTAAATCTGAATTTACGTCGAAAGGTCCCATATTAGGGTAAAGCGCTCCGTAACAAAGAGGACTCTGTATCCAAGGAGACTTGAACCCGAGACCTTTTGATTAAGAATAAAGGAATACTTACCTCTTTATCACAACTCCGGTTGGTACAGTATTCATTACATGATCTAGAGTGAATGGACAAATAAAAAAAGGTATTATTAATGGAGAATATTAATTTAACAAAATTGCTGGCCCGCTCTTCGTTGTCTATCTTTTACTTTTTCAAAGTTTTGAGTCTTTTGTAAAGAAAAATTATGTGTAAGAAGAAGAAAAGTCTGAAGATTGGACCAGCTTTTGCCATGAAATTATCCTCTTTTTTTTGGGTCTTTTAAGGATCATGCTAATGAATCCAAAGAAATAACAAGAAAAGTGAAGCCAAAGAAGAAAAAAAAAGTAAAAGCAAAATAAAAGTGGATGATGCAAAATCATTACTTCAATATCATCCCTACGCTTAATTAAGAATTGTGATATAATTGATTATAAGTGATAACTTTCGTTAACCATTCCATTCCTTTCAAAATAATTGTCATGTTTAATTTTTCGAGAGTTGGTCAATTAAATTTAATTTTTTTGGTGGTCAAAAGCTTATTAATCTGATTCAAATTGGTACGCGACAATTCTATGTCGCCTCTCTTTCTTAGAAAATAAATTGCATAAATTCTACTTTTTTGATCTCATGCTTTCCGTAGGTCAATCCATTAAATTAATTTTCAAAAATCAATTCAAAATTTTAAAATCAAAATTTAGTTATTCAGACAAATACTAGTGTATAAGTTATAATTCTTTTCATAATAATACATTAAAAAAATACATTTTAAGATATTGATCAAAGATTTTATATATAATTTGACTCTCGAAAAGCTGACACATTATAAGTATTTTGCGACGGAGAAAGCATCATTCACCTTGTTCTATGAAAACAGGTTCTTACTTTTGTATATTCCTAGCTTTTTGTTATTCGTTACTTTCCTTAGATTTCCCGTTCTTGTAATTGTTCCCCACTGATTTTTACTTCTCTACAAAGTTAAACGTCAAAAAAAGAAGGTTCGATTGGATAAAAATACTCAAAATAACCTTAGAACATAAAATGTCGTATGCAGAATTAATATAAATAATTTATTATCACAACTCGACTGGTAAGTGAATTTAAATTTAAGACTTTACTTCATGTCTCAAATTAAAATTGTTTCGTATTATTATTATTTTAAGGCAATATAATATTGGATCTATGCAAAATACATGAAAACAAAAGTTGGAGCACATGTAAATTATTATCTTTTTGTAATTATTTGATTATTTGAATCCGCGAGATTGATGGGTTGAGATTATATATCTGGAATTAACTTTTTTATATACATAAAAAAGAAGTTAATTTTGCGTATAATCACTTAGGTTATATATTATAATCTCAATTCTCATGTATAATCTCTTTACTTTATATACTCTAATGATAAAAGTCAAAATTCTAATTTATGTCAAATTAAAGTTACACTATATATAACACTACAAGTCTAAAAAATATTCACTTTTTTTAGGCCCACTATTTGATTATCTTTTCTTAATTAATTCTTGACAATTAACAGTCCCTTCATATTAATTTGGTGTTGATTTTTGGCAAATCTGACACAAGTCAAACCATGTATCATTGACCTCCATTTCAAGAATTTTATTTCTCTCTAGAAGGCTTTTTATTATTATTATTTTTTATAAATAAAACAAAAGAATATGCCTTTCTATGTCCTTTGAAAATTTAAATTAAAAATAAACGAGCGCGTCCCCTAATACCCAAAAATGGTGTGGGAGGATATTTTTTTAAAGTTGTTTCAAGAGAGATTATTACTCTTTAAAATTTAGAAATAATTTAAATTTTATTTTATTTTTTAATAAAATAATTTATCCAAATATTAAAAGCTTATTTTTATCATAAACTTTAAAAGTCTATATTATTTGTCCAAGTCTATTGGTGGCAAAACAAATGAGATAATTTCTTGTTATATGACCAAGCTGTGATAGACAAAAATATTTAGAGTTCTTAGCTAAAATTGTTTTATTAAAATAGGTTTATTTAGGTCCTTTAGAAATGATTCTAGACATCTTTGATTTAGTCACTTAAATGTATTAAAGTAGAGTATTATTTATTCATCTGACAGAATGAACGTAAAAACTATTGAAAGTATTGAAAAAAGGTACTAAAAACATTAAAATCTTTTGAAACGATTGAAAAACAACTAACTTGATCGGTTTGATTCCAAAATTTGTTTTTCTTTATTTGAATCGACAAGGTCAATCAATTGCTTTTACCCAAAAAAATCAAGAAAATAAAAAATCGACTAAACTTGATTGTTAAAGTATCATACAAAAATATTTTAGTATAACCGATTAGGCTTCTACTTTTTATCTTAGATATGCATTTAAACTTCTTAAAAAATTGTTTCAAAAAATTGATCTGAGCTTTTTTTTTTAATCAAAACTCCGATTGACTCTTTTAAATAAACCAAACCGAACTATGATGAATATTTTTAATTTTATGGCGCAAAAATATCGATGCGAGTTGGTCGACTTTTTAGTCGGTTCAAAAGTCAATTATCTTTTTCCCGTTGATATCGTGTATTTAGTATTCTTTGGTAGTCACATATTCTGTTAGTCGGACAAAAAATTCTTTATTTTAACAAGTTTAAAGAATTAAAGATGTCAGGGTTCATATTTAAAGAATTAAAACAGAAGTACTTTCATAAATAAGAAATAATTTGACTAAAATCCTGAATTACTCAATACATACATGGATGAAAGATAATAGATATTTTAACCATTAAATTAGTCGAAATGTGAGTAATTGATTTGTAATAAGTACAAAATAAACCGATTTTTTTTTAATTTCATACTCAATCAAACACTATCAAATAAATTAATAAAAAAGATATTTTTCATCAATTTTTACTTGTTCAATTTAGAAAATCAAAAAAAAATTCATCACTTACTTTCTAATTAATCTTTTATTACCTATAGCATTTTTAAAAATATTATATTTAATAATATAATAAAATTATCCTATTGTTATTACTCGTTTAGAATGCGTCAGGTTAATACTTCCTTCGCCCATGTCTTTCAAAGGTAAAATACAAAGAATAGTGTTATTTATGTATTGATTTTATGAAATAATAAGTAATAATCTTAAGGATCAAGGGCGGAGCCAGCCCTCTGTTAGGGGTTCATCCGAACCCCCTTCGGCGGAAAATATTACTATTTATATATGGTTAAAATTATTTTTTATGTATATATATAGTAAATGTCGAACCCCCTTCGGTTAGTTCGTGTATCTAATTTTTCAGATTTTTATCCCCCTTATTAAAAATCTTTGCTTCGCCATAATTAAGAACAACATATAAATAAAAATGGAGAAAGTATTGAACAAATAAAAATGAACGAAAGACCGGTATAAATATGTATTTATGAGCGTGCCTGCATTTTTGTCAATATAGAAAAGGTGTAAATGTTATCTTTTCTTGGCATAGCACGCCTCTCCCATTCTTTCCATTTACTTCATTTTCCTTTACTCTTTCCATTTTTTTTATATATATATAAAAAAATAATGTCAACTTTCTCTCTTTTTGGTCTCTATTGCAGTCTTTCTTGAACCATTCTTTTCTCTTGCCGCCACCGTTCATGTTTTTCCTCTGTTCTAAAAACAAATAATCTCTCAATTAAAGCCCACAAAATAAAATTTGAAGATGGAAGAATGGTTAAAGATTTCATGTGTAGCAGTTTCAAGTGTGATTCTTGTTATAATTGTAATCACAATAATTAAACGAAGATGTTGTCCTGGAGGAGATCAATCAAAAAAACAAACTCAGAATTTACAAAATGGGATTTCGAAACTTCATCATCATCATGTAAGTGTTCACGATGTTACAAACAAATATTATGTTGTTAAACAAGGTTTCAATTGGTCTGATCATCCGTCTCTTGTAACTGACGCCGTTGAAAATGGATGGTCAAGATTTGCTTTCACATCTTTTGCTCCATCTTCATCCATTAGATCATCAGCTAGGTCCATTTTAGGATCATGTGTTGGAGAAAATGATATGAGTTGGGAAATTTGTCAAGATTCATCTGATTTTATGCAGAAAATTCGATTCAATTCTGGTATTCGAAAACTCAATAGAACCAGTAAATTTATGTCAGCTTCCTCTGTTGTCAAAACTTGTTTGCCATTACCAGGACCTCATTTGGGAAATTCATCATTTCCACAAGAATCTTATTTTGAGATTACAATTTTGCCTTGGAATCAAGATAATAATGTTGAAGTTATGGGAAAGGTAAAAGAGGATAAATTAGATTTGGAGAAAATTAAGCTAATTAGAGAGGATTCTTCTAATTCAAAGGCTAATTCAGAGTCTTTGGTTCATGTTACAAGTAGTAGTAGTAATCATCATAGGGGAAATGGACATCAAAAAATTCAAGAATCAAAGGAGATTTTGAGAAGTGATGAGTTCATTGTGTTGTCAATTGGGCTAACAAGTGCTGGTGGTTCTCTTCCACTTAAACTTCCAGGCAGCTATCAAGGTTCCATTGGATTCAACTCAAATGGTTCTGTTTTTCTTGATGGTAAGTTCTCTTTTTACTCATATTCTCGTTGTTTCAATTTGTTTGTGTGATTTACACTCTATTCTCCTTAGACCACAGTGTTTCACTAGAATGTTTTCTTTTGTTGTTGTTGTTGGTGGTGGTGGTTTTAACTTCCGAGTTTAATAAAGTAAACAAGACTTCTGAATTTTGTTGTCTTAATTAAAGATATATAGAAGGTATCAAATGTTTTTTAATCTTACGATGATAAACATGTCATTTAAAAAGTTAAAATAAAGAATTAATTAAAAAAAAAAAGGAAGAGAAAATGTTCATAAAAACTAACTTTTCATAGTGGGCATTTTATTTTATTTTTTGCATTTGATAACAAAGTTTATATACTAGCTCATTGCTTATTCCAAAAGTCACATAAGTAATCAGTCATTAGTGTTTTTAATTGTACATGATCAACATTGTGGAATTGTAACACCACAAACAGAATTTGTCAACATACACTGATAACAAGTCAACAACCAAATAATCACTAGTATTATCTTCTTTTATTGTTGATCGTTGAAGTAACTGAACTTTACCCGTTAAACAATTAAGTCAAAAAATGTAACCCACTATAATAGTAGTAATGTTACCTTGGTGTCAGAGGTTTTGTCGTTATAATAGGTTAAGTTTAGTGACCTTACTCTTATAATGGCCTAAACTTTTCAGGTAAATACATTTTATTATTCAATAATGAGTCACTAGACTCTATGTATCTACTGCAAGTACTTATGCATATATACCTATATTTATTATAAATGTAAGGTCTACCATCTCGATATGTGTACGTGTCTATCCTCCCCGATCCCACTTGTGGGGTTATAATATGTTGTTGTTGTACTATAGCGTGACACGACATAGGTGTTAAGTGTTTAGTGACTTTATTGTTATAGTTACGAAAGTTTAGTTACTTAGATGCAAATTTACCTATATAGTTAATGAAGTTTAGTAACTTTAGTGCACTTGTGGAATTACACTGATTATGTTATTGTTGTTGAAGTTTAGTAACTATACCCCAATTGTGAAATTACACTGAGTATGTTATATTGTAGTTTAGTAACCATACTTGAAATGGTTTTTTTCAGGAATGAAATTGGTGTTTGAATCACAAAGAGAAGAGTGGGGCAAAGCAGAAAAAGTAATTGGTTGTGGTTACAATCCAAGCCAAAAGAAGGTGTTTTTCACAGTGGATTCATTGCTAGTACATGAAATTTTTTGCAAAACAGAAGAATTTGGGAATCCACTTTACCCAATTTTAGCATCAAATGGTGACATTTTAGTACTAGTAAATCTTGGACAAAGTGTATTCAAATATCCACCAGCAAATCTACATAGGACACCAAATCCTTGCTTCATTGGTCCAATAATGCAAAATGATTCACCAATTCTTGGCTATGAAGACAGCAAGGAACTTTTCTCAATGGGTAGAATTGATGCACAATGGCTTAATAGAAGTAACACAAGAAGTAATAACAATACTGTTAATAGTTTGAAACAAGTATTAGATTATGATTTGGAGTCTGAAGGTGATTTATTTGAAATTGTTTTAGATAATTGTAATAGTTATTCAAGATCTCCTAACCCTTTGTAACATTATAAAAAATATCAAATGTAACATTATAATTTTGTACATGTTTTTTTTTTGTTGTATGAGATATTGTAGACCATCAAAGGGCACTAAATTAGAAGATATTGGTTTTATTTTATTTGTTAATTTGTTTGTTGTTGTAACAGTAAAGTCACTAAATTAAAGAAGATATTGTATATAATTGTATTGTAATTTGATTAATGATGTTATTTTTTTAACAGAATTTGTATTTAGGATACTATTTTTTTTGGTCAATGGAAGAAGACATGTCATAATCTCAGAGGATGCCACCTAATCCCTTGTCAGTATCAGGTTGTTGTGTTATCTTTGTATAAGATCTGTATATATCTTACTCTTTTCAAATTGTATTTGTGAAATTATGTTGAATTTATTATTGTTAACTTCTTGTCTAGAAAAGAACAAAAAGAAGAAAGCTAAAAAAATTTGAAGAATCAGATCTTATTCTTCCTTTTGATTTTGGTGAATCACATTTGTTGAATTACAAAAGCCATTAGTTTTTCTTTTGATTGTTATTTTTCAAAACATTTATAATATTTTTAAGTACAAAAAATTATAATTTATAGTACTGTTATATTTTTTAAACATATAAACGAATCCACTATGTAAAACTAGAGTATTGATTCTTTTATAGAAATGTTTACGTCAAATCAATAAATTAAAAAATATATGTTATTTTTATATATATTTTTCCAACCACTTGACTATAATTTATTAACATTATATATCTTCGCTTCAAATTATCACTTAACCAAACGTGGGACGGTGGGAACAAGGCCGGAAATTTTCTTGTTAGGGTGCTTTACGCGGCACAAATCCTAATTAATTGAGGATTTAATACGAATACTAAACACTGAATGAAAGAAAAAAAACTAGAAGTGAGAGGGAAACATCAATATCTTTTAGGTGTATATATTATCTCTATTATCATTATAATTTATGATAATTATTAATATAAAGTTTTGGATTTTTTAAGTTTAGAACAAAATAAAGGCATGCTCAATCAATAAAGGAAGAAGGTGAAGATACTGATGAGTTGTGAAATCTGTAAGGGGATATATGTTGTCGGTGTTTCATAACTTGTATAATTCAGATGCATGAATTTGCTCACATTATTTTCTTAATATAATGGTTGACACTCTAAAAAGACTTATATTTTTAATTACTTGCAAACCTCAATTAAGCTAATTTTTGTATGTCTTGCACGTTTTCAGTTTAACTTGAGAACGCAAAGACAACTTTATATCCTTTTATTTGAAGGGAAAATTGAAAGAAGCAATGATATAATAATATCTGTAACTATATTATTTTCCTCTTTAAAGAAAAATACTATTTTGCTTGTTGAAATAGACACCAAATGTAGTTTAAAACAATTAGTTTTAGAAAAGAAAAGTAAAGTTACTGAGTCAACGTTGATGAGGTATAATTGATGGAATAAATATAAATGGAAGGGTTATCAACTTTAAAATATTCGAACAAACAATGTCGCAATAGAGAGTTTTGACAGTATCTCCAAATGATTGATGAATGAAAGTTGAGAAACCAGAATAAACAGATGAATGAAAAGAGAAAAACCAGAATAAACAGAGGACCTTTAACACCCTCCTCCTGCTGTATGCGATCCGAATTTAGTCGGAGCTATGGGCTCCGAAAACCAGGTAGGCAAACAAAAAAAACTCTTCCTAAGGGCCCTCAGTAAGTAAAGAGACTGATTTTGTACAATTCTAAATGTAATCAGAAACAAGAGAAAGTACGCAAGTTGCATATTGAATCATAGACAAGATAAGCACCTAAAGTTAGCCAGAGAGTCACTATTACAACAAGGACTATTGGTGTTTGCTAAGAATCAAGAGAAAGTTACTCATAGTCAAATTTAATTACATCATCTTCACGCGGCTAAAACTAGAGTAGAGCTGGATACTGCTTAGCCTGCTGCTTCACTCGCTTCTTGTACTCATCTGTATCCTGCAAAAGTGATTTCCACATTATTCATACTGACAGTCGAGTCTCTTTGGTCTGTTCAGTTAATTTTCAGAACACGCCAGGGAACTATGGGGCCGTTTGGTTACATGGATTAGAGGGTTATCCCAGCATAAAATTTGGGATTAATTGTCCAGTGTTTGGTTGTAGGTTTTAGCTAAACCAGGATATGAGTTGTAGCAAAAACTTGGGATTATCTATCCTATATAGAAGCTGGGTTTATAATTGGGATAACCTTGTTTTGAACTAAACAACCCCCCACATGAGTTATTTCCATATAGCATCATTTCTCCCAATGCATATTATCTTGATTGCAAGGAAGGTAAATATGAATCATTAGACTAGAAGTTAAATTCATTGTCACTTCACTCCTACAACCAAGTAATCACTAGAACGAAAAAATTTATGGATATCAAGTACATTGTAGAATTATTTGTTACTATGCATTGCATATATGATTGACATACGGCAATCGAAACCATGTAAGGATTAGTAATAAAGAATAATCCAGGTATAATGTTGAATGTCAGAATATGAAAATGCCAACTTGAGGAAACTCAAGTAGAGTACCTGCATATAAAGCTGATAGCCATCGGTTTGTGCTGGATCATCGGGATTTGGCTGGTCAAGCAAATCTTGTACACCCACCAAAATTTGCTTCACTGTAATGGCTGGCCTCCATCCCTAACAAGAAGTAATAGCAAGAGTAAGAACCCATAGATTCAATTAAAAGCTGTAAATACCAATAAGCAAACATAAAATAACACAATGGCAGCAACAGATACTTACACTGTCCTCATTGAGGATAGACAAACAAACAGTTCCTGAAGGATAGACATTTGGATGAAAGAAACCTGCTGGAAACTTGCACTTCGGAGGTTTGCTTGGATAGTCTTCACTGAAATGCATCGTTATTGGATAGTGACCGCCCTCCCAGTCAGTCTGTACCAGTCATAAGATTGTATATTATTCTTCACAATCATCAAATGAAGGAACAGGGTGAAGAAAGAGGCAAGAAAGGGATTTTGATTACGGTAAACACTTGCATAATATCTTCAAAGGAGAAAACCTAAACTATCTAGCCTTAACCAATTCTAAATATCCAAAAAAGAAACTCAAGAAACTAAAAGTGAGTAAATGATTCAGTATTCACTAATTCTAAGTTACTGAAAATAATTCTTCCTTCCACAGGTACATTAACTACCTGTGAAAAGTAAACTATTTCACAAGAAATGGGTCAGTAATGCAAAGTTGAGAGAAAGCCAGAGTTTCCACATGAAATGTAGGCCAGCTTGATCCATGATTAGTACTTTGAGGAAGTTACCAATGGCCTCCAAAAATCAGTTCATGACAACATTTTTTTCTAGTGACCCAGCGGTTATGTGCAGCCTGTGCTCAAACTTCCTTTTTCTTTGAGGAGGTCGACATGAACTCAGATTTAATCCAAATACAAATCACATCATTGAGATGCTTTGTTGACTCAACCTTGATACAGAGATGTCTCATCCAAAATTCGTGTGAATAAGTCTTGCTACTCCAGGTAAAGCCATTATACACCGATTGGTGAAGTAGCGTTAAATATCCTTAGTGGTACGAAAAGAGGGGTCTTGATGACATCATCTGCATTCTTCTTTTTCCTCATTCAGTCATAATGAAACTATTAAAGTTCAAACCTTATAACACTTGAGAAATACATTTACACTTCTCCTAAAAATTGAACTTCTTACACCTCATAATAAACGCGGAAAGCATGAAAATCACTTTTGTTGCAAGCAATAAATGTATGAAATCACCTTACCAGGCTCCTATCTACTGAATTATTATTACTACCTTTTGGGTTCAGAAAAGGGATATAATCAACTGGTAGATGTACCAAAACAAGGGAACCCATAAAATAGAAAAGAAAACAATCTGCGGCAAGCGAAACCATCGAGTAGAATGTATGCCTTCAGAACATACTCTACTGACTTATTTTGGTTAAAACAATGTAAATCTCTCTCCTGCTCTCTCAATCACAAAATGCAAAATCTTTCCAAGGACTTATGTGTCTATCACTTCCACAGAACAGCAGAAAATTGATTCAGGTCCATAGCTAACATATTGGTTATAAGAAACATGGTCCAAAGCTAATACACCTCTAAGATTGACCAAACAGATGAACACTTAGCAGCCTCCATGCTCTTCCCAATAGATTTCAGTCATTCAGGTGTTTCACCTGGAACTAATGTGAAAAAGAAGGCATATTTCATATCAGAACAGATCTGAGAGGCGCTTGTTTGTTTTCTCAAACAGTCTACTTCCTTTTATCAAATTCTCACCAACCAAATAGAGCCTGGAGTTCTCACATCTACTTCCTTTTATCAAATTCGTTCCTCTCCCAACTAATTTTAGCGTAAAATACAACAACAATATACCCAATGAAATCCCATCAAGTGTGGCTTGGAGATGGTAGAGTGTACGCAAACCTTACCACTAACTCGTGGAGGTAGAGAGGTCATCTATTTTTTGCCTAAAATATTAAGCTTAAATAGACCATGTACAACCACGGTTTCAAACCCCGGTAACCATTTCTCAGCAGATTAGATTAAATACAACCCCTCAGCACTTGAGAAAAAAGCTAAGTACCAACAATTCCGCCCACAAATCGTATAAACAAACCACCACATAAACCTGAACAACAAAGTAACTACAAGCACGAAGTTACTGATCATCTACCAGGACAGATACTAGCACAAAATATTGCAAATAATGCAAAAGAAAGTGACTACTCAACCGAAACTTACCGAAGGTTTACCCGGGATAGAACATTGCCAGACCATCAAATTGACAGTACCATCAGGACCAGTCTCCGGCTTTGCCACAAAACCCTAACCCAAAAAATCAACAATTAAAACCCATTAACATACACAAAAACTACCTTTAAAAAAAGGTAAAAATGAGGAGAAGAAAGATCTTACATGAGGATGATTCTTACGCCATGCTTTCCTCTCCTCAGCGAGACGACCACGCGCAATTCCGCTAGACATTTTCCCCTAGACTTCCAAAGAAAAACTGGGAATCACTCCTCAGCAAGACGACCAAAGGTTTCTTTCTATACACACACTCCTATAAAATGAAGTTAAATTTTTTTTAAAATTGTGTCTTATTTGAAACCATCGGACTTCAACACATGTTCATACTTTTGAATATTGTTAAATCTTAATATAAACGATAATTAGCAAAATTAAATTGATTTGATTTAATATATAATTATTTTTAGAGGTGTCAAATGAGCAAGCTAAATTGAATTAGAATGAATTAAAATAAGATAAGTTAATAAATAAGTATTTGACAAATATAACAGTTTTGTAATAAGGAGTCCGGAGCTAAAATAACAAAAAAATTGAGTGAAGTTTCTAAAAGAACAACAAAAAATTAGAATGAAATCAAAAGGGCAACATTCAGATAGAGGTGTGACACCGTAAAAATTAATGAAAAAAGGCGCAATGCCCCATGCGCCTTACAACAAGAAGACCGGCTACTTGTAAGTTGTAAGTCGCAGGTCAACCAGTGCCATGGGATCCTAACATATAAAATAGCCAATGTATATTTGCATTAAAATTTCATGAGGCTAAATTTATTTCAATGTTACCTTTTTAGTTTCTTCCATAACTCATTGTAAAACTTTTTTCAATTTTTCAAATTTATATAACATGATGACGTGTAATAATATATATATAAAATTATAAACAATGTGTCAACACTATTATACAGTCTCAATATACTTCCTACACGAAATACACATGACAAACTTACATTATGAATCGAACCAATTAGGCAACTCTTAGAGAAATTATAATATAATATTATTTAATACTGAAGATTCCATTATTTCATAAGTTACTGCAAAGTAATGGGAGACAATGGAAAGGTAGAGAGCTTTCTACACAAATTAAATCGTAGAGGCTACTTATATCGGCTAGGGTTGTGGTGGAGTGGTAAGTACTCCTTCATCTATAATCAGATGTCTCAAGTTTGAGTCCCCTGGGTACAGAGTGTCTCGAGTTTGAGTCTCTTGGGTACAGAGTCGCCTTTGTCAAAGAGCGCTTTACCCTAGTATGTAACTTTTCAGTGCGAATTCAAATTTAGTCGAACTTCAATGTGGATAAGGACACCAAATGAGGGGGAAAAAAACTAGGCTACTTCTGGTGAGTCAGACATCCTAATGGACGTTCTACTTAATTTTCTCAATAAATTAGTTGGGTTAAAATTGGCCCAAGAGGTACATGATCCACATTCTAGTTTTCCTGAAAACTCCTTTAGAAAAAAAGCCAGTTTCCATAATATGGGCTTTAGATGTCTTGAGCCTTTCACTAGTTGCTTTCTTTCTTGATTGTCGTTTTCCTTTTCATTATGGAAAAATCACCTCATATACACATTTAAGAGTTAATATTACAGGTTTTAAATCTACTTTTAAAAAATTCTTGCTTATAACAGTTTAATTACAGGTTATAACATATCACTAATTATTTATAAATTAATTAAATTTTACTTTATTAAATAAGTTATTTTTTATAATTTTATATTATTATTAAATTATTTAAATAAAGAATACCCCATAATTATCTCTTACACAATTATAGGGATTTACATTGATTATTGTTCCTTTTTTACAGTTACAAGTCACACCCACCCCATCTAAATCCCTCACCCCACGTCAATTCCACGTTAAAAAAAAACATAAATTCATCTTTCATCTCTTTCATCCATACTCCATTGAAGCCGGTTTTTCAACATCTAAAAACTGATTAGGAGAAATATATTCCCCACACAATCAAAACAAAAGGGCAGATCTCTAAGTTGTAATTTTCAATAATTTTAGTATTTTGGAGAAACCCCATTTAATAATTGTATTGCAAGAAAGTTTATTTTACCATTTTCATGGAGGTGAATCAGAGGTGTTTTGAGGTTGATCCTTTCTGGGTTTTACTGATTTGAGTTCTTACTACGTGGGGAATGGTAAAAAATCGAATCTTTATTGATTTTGCTAATGTTTTTGGGAGATTTATGGCCATGTCTAGTGTAGATTGGAGTTTATTAAAGGAGGTAAAGATATTCTTGAAACCTTATGTTATTTGAACTCTTGGAAAGTACTGTTGAGTGTGTGTTGTCCTCCAAAAGTTAATTGGATTTTTTACTACATGAGAAATGGTTAAATCAATTTAGTAGATTTTTTTTGTTAAAATTGTTATATTATACATATTATTGGTATGAAAGCTGACTTAATATACGATTTATGAATATGGTATGAATTTTGTCTAATGTTGCCATGAATTGGTATAAAATTTGGTATAAAAATGGTATGATGTATTACTTATATTTGGTGTGAAACTTGTTTAAGTCTGGTATGAAGTTGGTACATAGTTTAGAGAAAATCTATTTTTTTTCAAATTATTCTCATTCTGTCTACTAAACTAGCATGAAACATGAATAATATTGGTATGAAAGCTGACTTAATATACGATTTATGAATATGGTATGAATGTGTTTTAACATTGGTATGAAATTGATTTATTGTTGGTATGAAAGCTGACTTAAGTTGTGTATTATTTTTATCAGAAAATGGTGTGATATCAGTGGTCCAATTATGTGAATTGATTGTAGTTTGTTAAATCATCCATTTTTTTTTTGTGTATAAATTATGACTAATGTTGGTATGAAATTGATATTTTCTTATAATACCTATTTTTTTTTTTTTATAATAAGAAGGTTTCTTTTTCAATTTCTCCAACTAGGTTGATGGCAATGCTGAAAAACAAAGAATGATGATGGCGCGATCAGTGAGAGTGAAGTAACTGGGACTATTGCTAGCAAATTTGATAGATCCCGCATAGCAAAAGAACATGCTCCAGATACCAGCAATTATCCTACACCAAGACTACAGAGATCAAATTTGAGATAGTTGATTGCAGCTTAGACTCTTTAGTATTTCATGTCTTTTTAACTTTTGAACGATAGATATTTGTTTTTTATACAGTTTTAAGTATTGAATGATATAGAATATGCACTGTTTTCTTCAAGTCAGTTATCAACTACATATGAATTACAGATTGACTCTCATAATTTCAGGATACTAGTTATATACAGACTGCCTATCAATTGGATACAAATTTCTGGATATCAGTTATATACAAACTACATAACAATTGGATGCATAAACAGTTTAGTTTTGATATTTAGTTGGAGATCAAAACGAACACCATATAATTGGTATCCAAACTGTATATAGTTGACATCCAATTATTCATACCAACATTTATTCAACCTGAAGGATCTCATCTACCACCATGTTTAATTAATATAGATAAGCAGTTGTCCATCATAACAAAATCAAGATTTTTCAAACAAAAAAAAAACTTGATTTACTCGTCAGTGACAACAATTCTGGAAAAAAAACCCGAAGAGAGAGTAACATAGAAGAAAATGAATAAAATCAGATTTTTTAATTAATTTTAACAGATTAGAGTGAATTAAGGAAACTAAATATTCCTAATTAGTTTGAATCTCCTAAATTTATGCTAATTAATAATTATCATCAATCAATTCAAATTTTATTAATACACCTATTTCTGTTTTTTTTTCTTTTTTTTCTTCAAAATAGATTTATTTTCCTTTTTTATTTTTTTATTCTTTTCAAAATTGATTTTTTATCCTTTTTATTTTTTTCAAAAAAGATTTTTACAATTAATCAAAAAATCTTTTTTTTATTTAATAAAATGTTACAACATGAAATTTTTTATTGTTACAACTTGAAAGTTTTATTCTACTGCTATAACTTGAAAATATTAGTATAATAAATGTCATTTATGAAATTTTCACTTTCATTATTATGTTATGTTATACTCGAGTCGAGGGTCCTCCAGAAATAGTCTCCTTATCTCCATGAGGTTGGAGTATGATCTACGTACACTCTATCCTCCTAGACCCACCTATGGAATTCCACTAGGTATGTTGTTGTTGTAGATGTCTTGGGCCTTATGGGCTTTCAACTATGTTTTCCAAGACGGGGACTATTGTTCAAGTTACGACAGTTCACTAAGCAAGCTCTTATGGTGACATTTGCATATATGCATCTTTTTCGTCGTTTAAACATTAGGTAGATAACACTATTAATCATAAAGAACCTAATATTAGTTGAAAATCATAGCAATTTTGATACAAGACAATGAATTATGGTAGACAAAAAATAAAAAGAACCACAATCAGATTGCATTAGTGCTTTAATGTAGAGCCCAATTAGGGGCCAAAAATATCAATATCATAATTACTTTTTCCCAGGAATCATATCCTTTCTATGAAGCCATAATAATCTCTTATATCTTTAATAATGTACTTAATTAAAATGAGTGCCCAATGCACTGATTAACAAAGAAAAACTATCCTATTGGACCTAAAGGAAATCTATTTAAGCTACTCTTAATTATGTTACTAATGATTCAATTTTTTAAAATTATAATTAATAAGCACAAAAGGGGTAAAGACTAATTGAGAGTTTTCTCATGGGATTTGATCTAATGAGAGGGGACATTATGTGTGTAAAAAAAAAGGATAAGAATAATGCTTGTATTGAAAAGGAGGTGGGAGCATGTGATCTAAAGTTCCCACATGGGTTGAAAAGATCAAAAGTGAAAGAAAAAAAAATGGTGGGGGTGGAGGGTGGAGGTGGATGGTTAAAGAATATAATCAATGCGGAAATCAGAAATCTCGTCAAGAGTGTTCATGATTTAATATGTATGTATAGAGAGTAGTTTCTTATCTATATATATATATATATATAGTATAATTTTCTCTTCTCTATACTAAGTATATTTTTTAACGAAGAGTGTTTAACTAACCACTCTTCATTCTACGTAGCTCAGCCAATAGGAATAAAGTAACTAAAGGTTCATAAAACATTGCACAAAATAGTGAGTATTGTGACATAATTTAAGTATGGGATTTAGTGAGAAAAAAAGGCAATTTCATTGGCTGTAAAATAAAAAGAAAAAGTGGAATATAAATTTTGGGATGAATATATTTATGTGGTTCATGTCCTCTTGTGCTAATGAGAATGTTGTGTTGGGTTTGCAGTAATAATTGTCATAAAGCTGTAAACATGTCAATGACAACTAGAAAGGTGAAAAAGATAAATGGTTAAAAAAGTAGCAGAAGCATACTTCGCACTACAATAGAGATTCTTATATACAGATGGATTGGAATATTAGATAATTGTTATTTTTTATATATCAATATTGTCCGAGTTAATTTGTTTTTGTATTTAGAGATGACAAAATTTGCTCATAAATCATGATTAGCCAATTTTGAACATTTTAGTCTATTATGATTTATCCAATATAGTCTATTTAAAAGTTGAATTGATATGTATTTCATATTAACCTACGAGAAAATTTTATGTAATATGTTGTATAAAGTCATAATAAAGGAAAAAAAATTGATAATTAAACAAAATATCAGAAAAGAAAAGAAAGAAAGAAAGTAACTTTGTAAGAGTTGAACGATTTGAGCTATGATCAACTCATTTTGACCCAACAATCATTTCAGCCCATCTAATTTTTTTGTTGATCATTAATTCGTTTATTTATTAATTCAATCATTTTGATTCGTCCAATTCAATTTTTTGCTTTGAGCATATGAAAAATTATCACTTATTAGCTTCTTCTATTTTTTGCTTCTACTCATAATATAACATTAGATCAACTTTTCTCGGACTCTAAAAAGTCTGCCTGCATATCTTATCTGAAAGAAAATAAAGTTGATCATCTCAAACCTTTGTATAATTAATTAATAGAAATTTGTTTAAAATTGGATAAAAATATGTATAATGTAAAACTTAATCAAGTGTTTATTTGAACATCATGTTTAGACTAGCTTCTTGAATATTACTTTATAATTTAAGACTTTGTGATTGGTCAATATATTAGAGTTAGGATGATGGAACAACTCAACCACCAATGACCAATTATTTGGGACAAATGAGAAAACTAATTAAACTACATATGACCGACCTAAAGAAAAAAAAACTTAAGTAGTGTTTGATGTACTATTTTTTTTTTTTAGTTTTGACAATTTAATTCAATTGAATGAGACTTTTTGGAAAATAATAGTGTATAGATATTCAACTTATAATAATATTAATTATTTTATTTGGCTAGTAGGTGAGTTGAAAACAGCAGGATTTATTGCTTGTAGATGGTTACAATAATAATTTTTCTAACTTCCAATTGAAAAACTTAGGTTCTACGCCTTTAATTTGGCTAAGAAGAAACCAACAAACTTCAACGGCATTATATTACTACCCACTAAACTGTATAAACTTTATTTTGGTTCATGAATTTAAGAAAGATTTAAATTATAGTACTCCATATATTTTGCTAATGTAAAAAAAATTAACATAAATATATCACTCGATCGTTATAACAATCAATATAACTACTTTCTAGGTTATTATTCACTTTTAATGAATAGACAATTATCTATAATTATCTTTCGATGACTTGATTATAAGGACGAAGTTAAATGTGTTGGATGGGATTCAGATAAATACTCATCGTCAAAAACTCTTTTGTATATATGTAAATAGTTGAATCTCTTTGATGGTAAGGGGCTTAGTTATATGAGTGAATGTCACGGGATCAACAAAACCTAATAACTTTGACTCAAATTCTATATTTGTGTTTTAAAAAAACCATTTTGTATGTACATATAATCTATGCAGAACCCAAATAAACAAAAAAAAAAATGGTTCGGGACACATAAATGAAAAAGATTCAGACTCCGCCTCTATATGACTATAGTGGAACTATAGAAATGTAAAACTACCTCTCAAGAAATGTAAAACTAAACTTAACTGATGGGCATAATCTACCAAAACATATAGACTATAGTCATTTTGATTAATTTAACCAAACTTCTGGTAAGTAAGTTACGTTTTTCCTTTTTTTGAACTGAGCAAGATTTACTACCCTAAAGTAATTAACTACAAATAGTATGATAAGTAACAAATAAACAACCGCATTTTATATATATAAAGGTGGCAAGGTTTATTCTAAAGTTAGGTTCAAAATAGCATTAAGCATAATTAACTACCAAAAATAGACACATAAATTAGACAAAAAGCATAATAAATAATCTTTTAAGATATAAAGTGGGACCAAAAATAGAAAAAAAAACAGTTTTTAGGTACTTGGTTAGTGTCCAAGTAACGGTAGGATTGAAGAAATCAAAATGAAAAAAAAAAGTTAGGTTTGAGAAAAGGAAAGCTATAGCTAGTTTGGGTGAGAAATGAGCATTGGGATCATTTCTGTCAGTTTTTTTGCCTTTACTATTTTACAAAATTCTTTCTTGTGGATGAAGATGTCGGCGAATGAAGACAAACAATGACGGAATTCCGAGGTAGATTTAGGATTTAAAATTTATGAATTTTTATCATATGCTCGAGTTAATAAATATACAATAATAACAAAATCCACAGTCAGATATGATCGTTATGTGAACCTGGATTGATCTAGGTACTAGCCCTTTCACGAAGGATATTCATTCGAACTTAATAATTTTGAGACTCGCAGAATATGCATATACTAACACTCATTAAATTTCAACAACTAGAATATTTGACTCCGAATTTCAGAAATGTAATAAGTTCAATATTAAAAAAAATTTAAATCGAACTCATCAAGTTAAAATTTTGAATTTGATTTCATTACTAAACATTATTGTTTTCCATTGGAATTTTTCACTGAAAAATGTCCCGTGTAAAAATAGACATATTAATTGAATTGGTAAGAAAAGAAAAATAATAATGTCTTCACATGAAAAAATTATGAAACTTCCCAGTATTTTTATGAGTATCTATTTTCTCAATGAGTTAGCCAATGAGAAATTAGTAAATAATCATATTTTTATAAATTTTTGATTAATTCGCGATAAATTTTTCTTCAGTGGTTTCTATTAGTGTTTTGAACAAATTATTTCTTGTAAGTGGGAATGGAGATGGAACATTGCTTTACTTCAAGTCCACCTCTACTATAACATGAAAAAGCCATAAACAACGAAAAAAAAAAGTAAAAAGAGCGATATATTGAACATGGGACCTAATATGAAAGGCAAATTCAACCATTTTGGTCTAAATTATTAGTCATATATCTTCCCGTTCCCACCTCGATTGGAAATTTGATGGATAATAAGATGGAACTTTGATTTATTAAATAGAGAATATTATATTGATTATTTTAATGTCCAACACCAATCTTGAATTTAATACACTCACAATATATTTTAAGAATCTTATACGGTAAAAATTTACTCGTAGTCAATGTTTATATCAAATTATATTAATTTATTAAATTTAAATTACAAATTCAATGTTAATGTGATAATGTGTATTGGTTAATTAGAGTAGTGATAAGAGTGTATTTGAAAATATACGTCCTATATTCATTTGGTTGGTACAAAATACCGGTTTCAAGTAAGTTTAAATTTTATGTGTGTTTTGGTATATGAAAGGAAAATATTTTCCTACAAAATATTTTTTGGCAAATGGGTGTTATTCTTACTTATTTTTTTGATATTTAATAAATAAATAAATAAAATATATTAAGAGAAAATTTAGGCAAAACCACGAGGGTGGGGGTGGAAGGTGGAGGGGACTGAGGGTGGGGGAATAGGGGTCAGGGGTGTGCTCAGAGTGGGGTTGGGGGGGTATTCACTTGTTTTTCTTGTTTCCACTAAGAAAGATATCTTTTTAGTTTTAAGTTCCCTTTAAGAAACTTGATATTCTAATCTTTAAATATTTCACAAATATGTAAAAAAAATAAATCTATGTACTAAACACACTCTTTTTCTGATATGTAGATTCACAATATTTGATCTATACTATGATATAACAATTATTGATGTGGATTCCGGTGAAATGATTGAAATTTTTCCATCCGTAACTAGAGTTTTTGGATTTCAAACCCTTGAAAATGAAAATTATTCTATTGAAAGCATCGTTCCCAGAAATGAGTCTCTGCAATGTGAAAATCAAAAAATGTAATACCGAACACAATCCAAAAATATATATTAGAAATTAGAATGATCAAATGCCGACTTCTCCAATCTGATCTGATCAGTAGCTAATTAAATTTAACATTTAGCGAACTGTAATTGCTATAATTAAATATAGGGTTAAATGTCAATATCATTCATTAATCCAATAATCAGATACTAAGAACTTGGTTAGTACATGCTAATTAGGTCCATAAAAGTGCTTTTAATTAACTTTTAACCACGTTATGTGGATTGTGGACCACTAAACAGCCGCATTTGTAAAAAACAGCTAATATGTTAATCTTGTTATGAAAATGATTTTGCATGTACCATCCTAGTTGTTTAATTAGGTAAAGGATTAAGTCATCTCAAACTTTTTAATGATTAATTATTTAATGTTACATACATTCTTTACTCAAACGAGCTATAATTATATATTTGTTAATCTAACAACTCAAAACTTACACGGCTAATTAAGTTAAGTAGTTCTTCCTAACGACAGAATTTAAGCCTAATGAGTAATGACGTATAAAATTATCAACCTGATTAAATTGCCAAAGTCCTTATTTTATGCCATAAATAATGGAGCATTTTGCTATTTGTGCACGTCTCTGAAGAAAATTAAAACACTAATTAACGCCTAAATGCGTGTGTTAAGGTAACTATTGATTACTATAAGTCAACTAATACCTGAAATAGCTTCACTGTGTAATTAAAACGAAATTAAAAGACGAATTAATCGTGCTAGGTTAACGATTATTACTGATTAAAGGCTCATTTGTTCAAAAGTAGATGATTTTTTTTTTATAACTTTGCGATTTTTAATTTTTTTGTTAGTTAATGAATCATCTTGAAACAGTTAAAGAACAATTTATTTGCCACTCTCGATGTTATAGGTATGGTACTTTTGCCACCCTCGATGTCATAATTCTTATCTAACTCTATAGTCATGTGCATACTGCATAGAATATTCGAATTTTACTGTGAATATCGAACACTGGATGAAGTATCTAGACGTAAAAAAGAAGAAGCTAAAATTAGAAGAATAAATAAATGGAATAGGATTCTAGGGCATGTGCTAGGAAGGCAAGACAGAGCACTAATAATAAATACAAATAAAGAAGAAGAAGAATAAGCCAATAATATGTACGGTAAAGGAGATCCAATTAAAAATAAATTAAAGAATATGAGTCAGACATGAAGCATGCTTGTATTTGGAAAATTTTAATGTCGTATGCAATAGGTAATGTGCCATTGAATTCAATTGTCAAAGACCTGAGCTGGTTTTGGTAGCATTTTACATTTGTACTAATTCATCTTCACCATAAAACATACTACTATAATATTTCCTTCATTTATTTCGTATTAAGTGATGGTTTTTCACAATTCAAAATAAATAAATCATTCAAAGTTTAAGAGAATTTTTCAATTTTTTTAGTATATATTTATCTTTCATTTAATAAGATTTTTTAGAAAAATAGTTTTAAAATAATTAAAAGGATAATAGTGAAAAGTAACCTTTGATTTATATCCATAAATATTTTTTCTTAAGAATTATGTCATATGTCCGAAAAATTACTTAATATGAACTAGTAGATTATAATTGAAGTCCGTGCATGGTTGCATTTTCTAGTGAATTAACACGTCGACTATTTTTCTTCTAATTATATATTCTTTTGAAAATTTAATATTAAACATTTTTTGCAAATTAGTCTGTTGTTATATGTTTGTGAAAAAAAACAAGAAGGATGTAAATTCATGTGACACTTTTTTTAGCCATCTAAAAAAAGAATATCACATTTTAATTTTAAAGTGTCACACTTTGAATTGGATTTAATTAATAAATGATGCCTAGGATTGTGTGAAAATTGGTTGGAACTTGGAACCAAAACTACAATAGAATTTTAACAAGATTTCAACGAAGAAAGTTGAGAAACTAATAAATTAGAGTAGAAACTATATACTATAATGATTAAAGTGTAATGTTTTAATTCAATCAAATGTTTCGTGTTAGAGACTTGTTCTAATAGCAACTCCAATAGGGGTATAACGTTTTAATTCGTTCAAAGGTTTCGTATAAAGATTTAATTCGATCAAATCTCATTTTCCTCTTTAATCATTATTTCTTCAAAATTACAATTTACAGGTCACCCTATCCATCCAATAATAAATATTATAAGTAATCAATAATAATAAATAAAAGAAGTAAGTAGCAAAAAAAAAAAGAAGTGATGAAAACTAAGGGGACCAATTTACCATTTATGAGGAGCCTTTGCTTTGGCTGAGAAGTCTGACTTATAAGTGGATTGTGGGCTCCAATATATTGGCCTAAATATGCCATGTGAGGTAGGACACCACCAAGCTGGCTTATGTCTTGTTTTTGTTGCCCTCTCTTTTCTCACCTTTCCCTTTACTCTTCTCTTTCTCCCTTCCTCTTAACATATTCATTATCAAAGACGACTTCATATATAGAAGGGAAAAATATCTGATATACTCTTCAATTTTATTATTTAGAATTGATATACCTTTTATTAAGAAAGTGATTCATATATACCTTTATTGTCATACAAATGACTGATATACCCCTTGTTATTAGCTCTAAATGTGTATATTTTCTTAGGGATATATATGTTCCGAAATGTACTTATGTATGTGTGTGTGTGTTAGAAACTTAGAATGCGGAGAAAAGACAATATAAAACTTATATTCTTCAGTTTCATTATAAAAATTATTTTTCTCATTTTCAAAAAGTTGTTTTTTGAAGAAAAAAATTCGATCAAATATAAAAAGAATTTAAAAAATATATGTTGATACCAAACAACACACAAAACAATTGTCCCTTTGGAAAGGACTTGTCTTTCTTTGATCACGGGACTTCCCTTCAAGTTTCTTCTATATATCCTTTTGGTAGACTCCAAAAAACACTATACAAATCTTACAATTGATTCAATCAATTGGCATACTTGATAGACATGTGTCTATCAAGCCTTATTCATTTCCAACACATTTTTCCCTTTTCTTGATTTTCCTCACTAAGTATGTTTTGATTTAGTAATTTGAAAGTGACCACAAATGAAATTAAACACAAAGACAACTATATAGACCCCCCAATCACCTTAAAATATCTAACTTTATTTTATTTTTTGGGTTTTATAAAACGTATTGATTACCAAACCATGTGCATTATATCTCCAAGAGATAATGACCTATCACTATATAGAAAGAAAGTCTAAAAAATAAATCTACTACGTGTACCCTTAATTATTGTGGTGAATAAAGTAGCTACATCGGTAGAAGTATTTGCTCTAACGTTCCTTTGACGTGGATAATTATAATTTATAACAAAAACTTAGACATTATAGTAGAATTAATGTTATTATAGAAAAATCTGATCGTATAGCATATATATGAAAAATAATTCAAATATTGAGTGCGATATTCATATAGTTTTTGTAATTAGAACTTGTATAAATCATTTGCTTTGGTTGTCGTATTATTTATTTTTGTTGTTATTGTTTTTTTCTTTATTATTTTCAGCATGACTTCATCACTATTGTATTTCTTTTTCATATTCTACTTGTTATGTTTTTCTGGAGTCGATGGTCTATCAGAAACAACGTTTCTATCCTCATGAAGTAGAGGTGCGATCTACATAAACATTATCTTTTCCAAATCCACTTATAAATTTTTATCTAGCATGTTATTATTGTTGTATATAGTTTTTGTTCTTTGTTTGCTTGTATCGTGAACTTGTGAGACCTCTTTGTACCACCATTTGAGCTGTATTAGTTGGGTGGTAGGAGTTCAATTTAATATCTATTAACAACCATGGGTCCATTATACTATTTCTAGTTTAATTTTAGTGCAATTGACCTTACTCTTCTCTAGCTAGTCCCTACAAAAAATAATTGTACTTATACTAAACAACAAACAAATGATTTTTAATCTAGTTTAAACTGCTAAAGTCAATTTAAGCTTGTACTTGTAAATGAACAATTTACATTTAAACAATGAGTTAAAGTATTGTATATAGACAATATAATTAAATTTTTTTACAGAGATATAAGTATTTTATCTTATTATATGTAGTTTGTTAGCCTAATGATAATTAGTAAAATAAATTATCAGTTTTAACTAGTTAAAGTACAATAATAACGTCAATTTATTATACTATATATATCCGTATGTATAAGGCAATTAAATCCTTAAACTACTGTGGGCATGGTGCTAATTTCACAAATCCTTTCTTTTTCCAATATTTCATACCCCCTCCATCCCTATTTAGTTGTCCACTTTAGAAATGACACTCAAATTAAGGCAACAATGATTAGCATAGTGAAGTTACAATTTTACCCTTATAGTACAATTTACTTCCAAAATAAATTCACTCAAGATAACTAATCAATGATGGGAAGTTCATAAGTTTATTTACTTTATTTATGACAACTTTTCACTTTAAATAAGGGCATAATAGGAAAAAAATTGTTGTCCTTTCTTGATTTGTCAAAATGAACAACTAAATAGGGACAACTAAAAGAGGAAATATGGACAACTAAATAGGGATGGAGGGAGTAGATCCCATTTAGTAACGGTAGACATCAAAATTTTATATGACTCTATAACACGAGTCCTTTTTCAGTTAGGGTTTCTTGGAGGCTACTTTACTCTAAACACTAATGTATGTCTATATAAAAGGTATTATATTTCTTTGAAAATACGTCTTAAAAATTTCATAAATCCATGAGAGATTGATAAAGATATCAAAATATGACCTCCTACGTTAGAGAAATACGCCATTAACGACCCTCGAATCATGGAGAAAATTTGTTGCAATCAGTAACAATTTGAAGTTCCCACGTCTTAGTATATAGACAATTTTTTTTAAAACAAATAAGTAAATTATATTTAGATACTTAAACTGCAACTTGTTTAAGTTGAGCATCTGAATACGTAATAAAATGATTTTATTAGATACTTTCAATTAATTTTTTGAATTTTTTTGGCGTGTTTTAATTTGAAATGTCTATTACATAAACAAGTTAATCACTTTAAATATATTTAAAAATCTTTAATTATATACCTGATAAACCGTAAAACATCAAATATGTTCAAAAGTTGAATCGAAAGTGTTTAATAATAAATATTTTATCACGTGTTTAAATACTTAATTACTCACAAATGTATCACTTTTAATATTTAGTACTAACTTTTTTAATTTTTTTTAACAAACTTCATTAAAACTATAATATTTAAAAGGTTTTATTATATTCTTAAATTCTATGCTTAAACTAAGATACATATAAAATGAAACAAACAAAATCATAAATTTTTTATAATATATTCAAAACACAATATTTTGGTTAATTATTTAACTAATCATCCTTGAACTTATTTGCCCCCTACACCCTACTGATCCTAGCTAATAGAATTTCCAAGCCCCACTTAATTAATAGGATGGTAGACGACTCTATATTATAATAATTAAAATATAGGAGTAATGAAAGAAAATAATAAAGTAAAGTATAGAATATAAAAAACACGAACCCAACTAGGCATGCTCGTGCGTGCCAAAGAAAATGTAAACAACATCTTCCTTGTAATCGTATACGATTCCATATATCACGTGGTTTGCGCTGTGCTTGTGATACACCTTTTCTTTTTTGGCCATTTCACTATACTTTTAGACCTTATACGTCTATTTTGAGGTTTGATTTAATTTAAATTTATTTCGAAAATAATTACATTATGATGTAAAACACATTCAAATGAATATGATTTATTTTTAAGATTTAAATTCAAAATTTCTAATTAATAAGTATGAATGAATATTTATTACTATACGTAATTGTGACGTGATTTGTATTATATATATACTTGTAAGTATAATACTCCCTCCGTTTCGAATAGAGTCAAAACGAATGATCTAATTTTCTTTTTAGTCTGTTTTAAAATGGACACTTTTTCTTTTTTGACAATTTCAGCTTTCACGTGAAGTCAAATTAGATAATTCTCTTTTTTAAACAGAGGAGGTATTAATATTGTCTATGAAATACTCCATTTGTTTTGTTTCCCATTTGGTGTACAGAGCCTGCATGAAGCTCCAACTAAATCTAGATAGCGCACTGCAGAACCCATTCAAAAGTGAAGCAATTCAATCCTGAAATATCTGATTAAAGATGAAATAAATCTATTATTATATCACAACCCAGGTTGATTGTATGAAATAATTTAATAAAGAAGAAAAATAAGAAAGTAAAAATGGGGAGAGTTGTAAATAGAATAACGACCAAAAGTGTAAGGGACAACTGTTTTTGACGGGAAATGAGACAGAGGCCGTTGGGTAAGCCGCCAAGGGCATTTTAGGAAAGAGTAGTTTATAAGTCTCGTGGAGTTCTGACATGTAAGCATTGAAGCCATTAACCGTCTGGGCTCCTGTGCACAGTGCACTCTTTCTAGTAGTGCAGACCAAGACTCCAACAACCAATAAATAAAAAAACATAGTAAAGGGTCCAATTAAAGGACTAGAATATGTCTCAGATTTTATGACTTATTGAATCGTATGACTAAAGGAGATGATATATTTTAAGTATAATATATAAATATGTTTTTTAATGATATCTATGTTAATCAAGTTTTGATCAAGTAGGATGTGAATTGTCACGTAGGATACATGTATCTACATGTTCAAATCTATATAAATTTAAGTGTATAAATTCAAAGTTGGAGGACATAAATATTAATTGATGCAAAGTAAAAAAAAGCTCGTTTAAGTATTCTGTCTATATATTAAGTGTTTAACTTAACTATGTAATAAACGAGTGGAAGCACATATAACTTTTTCTTCAAAATTTAAACCGTCTAATTGAAATACATTATTAAAAATTAAGGTATTCAATTGAAACATGGCTTAGTTCGAATATACAAATAACATATTCAGATAAATTTAAGGGAGTAAATATGTATTAAGCCTATTTTTATTTTATCCTAATATGTATTCAAATTATGTAATGTGATTACATATACCATAATGAAAGATTATAGATTGTTAATTATTGGTATGTAAATCAATCTCAAAAGTATAATAATAAAAGTAAGGCAACAAACAAAATAAAAAATAAAAAACAACTAATGTTGCTGTCCTTGTAGTTACACTACTAACACACCCATAGCCACAGTCACA
>JAJOOE010009624.1:0-36998 GCA_036250405.1 Solanum raphanifolium | reverse complement strand
CAAGTATATTAAGGAACATGTCGTAAGTAGGGAATAGCCTTAACATACCTTTTTTCGCTAAATTCACGTGGCCTAACGACTTTTACTCATAACTCCCTCAATACTACAACAAGGTAGGACCATAATCAACACACAAAATAAAATATACCATGACAATACGATAAAAGATATGTATTTCCGTCGCAAATTGCTATTTGCTACTTATAAAAGCTAGAGTCGATGAAAGGAGGGTCTTACCTCGATCTTAGGTTCGTAATATGCCTCAAAACCTTCAAATATATTCAAACCCTTGCTGTCCCAACACTAAAGTGAGATATGCTACGCAATCGATAAAACAAATTATACCACGATGATGAGCCCAACGCGTAGAACAACTTTCGTCAAGGACTTAAGTTGAGAAAATCTATACTTCACTTGATCTTAGAAATGGGTTTCTCTAATTTCTCTGGTTATTAGCTTAAAAATGAAGAAAATTTTCGAAGAAGAAGATATATGCAACTTTCCACCGACCTAGGGCCCCACCTCACGTGCTTGCTTGCGCAGTCCTACGAAAACGCGAATATCTCTCTATTCTGAAGTCGTATGAACAAACGGTTTGATGCGTTGGAAACTAGACTCGTAGACCTTCGATTCCATTGTTTGTGGGCCCCATAACTATTTATAGATTTGGATAAAACCTCCAATATATTTGACCTAAATTTCAGAGAAATCTTTAAGAAGGAACTTACGATAACTTCCGCCAACTTTTATTTTGCCACATACCTAACTTCAAAACTTGTGATGCAACACTTGAACATTTAAAATAGGACATACCACATCATTCTTAATTGATTACCCACCCTCCTTGTCTTTCCATGGAGATACGAGTAATTTTAGACGTTTCGGAAAGTCGGGGTGTTACAAATTTGATATCATCAACATCATCTTTAGCTATCGAGGCAAAGGTATCACTTTGATTTTGTGATAAATATGAATGTAGTTGGGCATATAATGGATTATTTTTTGGAATATCTTCCAGTTGTACCGATGAAGTTGCCTCTTGAGCTTTTGAGTTTAAATTAAATAAACTCATTCCTCCCCTCTGTATAATCGGAGAGTTGGATGAAGATCCGTATGACGACCTTGATGAACTTGGGGAGTATCTTGCCTTCCTCGTGGGTTATTTTCCTTTCCTCGACCATTAGTTACCCAAGGGGGTTCCATCCTGCAAACAAAACATCAAGATTTATTCCCAATAAGCGTCATAATAAGTATTAGATTCTTTCATTGATAGGAAAAGGTCCATCACCATCCTATCTATAATTTTCCAGCAGATTAGTTCTTTCATGTCTCGATTGAGAGGAAGAACTTTTAATATTGTAATCAATCTTTTTTCTGTAAAGAAAAGGGAGATGGGAACATCACCATTTTCTGAGTTGCTAATACTGTTACTCATTTTGAAGATATTCTCTAGATAGGAAGTCTGGGAGAGAGTTATCACTTCCCTTCTTATAAAGAATTTCAAAATCAAAAGGGGCTAGCTGTGTTTGCCATCTGGCAAACATTAATTTTGAAGCATCATGCTTAAAATCTTTATCAAACATATATTTAACTGATTGAGCGTCAGTGTTAACAAGAAACTTTTGATTATATAAATCATCTTGAAATTTTAAAACACATTTAATGATGGTTAACATTTCATGAGCCACCGTAGCATATTTTTTCTGAGCATCGCTCCACTTTCCTGAATGAAATCGAATTAAATACTCAGTTTTATCATGAGGATTGATTTGTTTTAGAATTCATCCATAACCTATATTAGACGCATCTGTCTCGACTATCTTTTGCCAAGTAGGGTTAGCAAGAGTTAAACATGGCAAAGATTTAACGCGAAGTTTAATACTTTTTACCAAATTGGTGAGACTATCAGTCCACGGAATTTTATTATTTTTCTTTAGCCTGCCGTATAACTGGGCTACATCACGAGATAGATTTTTGTAAAAAGGGGAAATATAATTTAAACTTCCCAAGAATCTCTGCAGCTGTGTCCTATCTGTAATAACATCAGGAAATTCTGAAGCAAAATCAATTAATCGTTGAATTGGGGTAACCTTCCCCTGGTAAATAAGATGTCCTAAAAATCTGACTTCAGTTTGAAATAAACTCATTTTTGGTTTTAAAAACACCAAACCATTGTGTATAACTATTTTCTTGAAAATGTCTAAATATTTTATGTGCATTTCAAGAGTTTTTGAATAAACTAAGATATCATCAATATAGACAATGATAAAATCTAAATATGGGTTGAAAGTATCATTCATAATTTTCTGGAATTCGGAAGAAGCGTTTTTCAAACCAAATGGCATAACATTCCATTCGTATTGTCCAAACGGAACATTAAAGGCAGTTCTATTAGAGTGCTCTTTAAATATTTGAATCTGCCAATAACCTGATTTTAAATCAAATTTAGAAAATATATTGGCGTCGTATAATCTTTAAAGCGAATCCTTTTTGTTTGGAATAGGATACCTAATCCATTTCAAATATTTGTTTAACGATTTATAATTTATTACCAACCTGGGAACTCCACATTCCTTTTCAGCTGCATTATTGACATAAAATGCAGTGCATGACCAAGGAGATTTTGAAGGTTTCACCAAACCCTTTTGTAATAAACTATCAACTTCTTTCTTGTAGAATTCAACCAATTCAGCATTCATTTCTCAAGGACGTGATTTTGTTGGAATATCATCCTCAGAGAAAGTATCTTCGTATGGAAGAGTAACAATATGCTTTTTTCGATTCCAAAAGGCACTAGGATGATCCACACAAATATCAATGGCTATCTGTTCATATATTATTTTAATCTTTTCTTGTACTTTGGTTGAACTCAATGTATCGAATATATTCATGCTAAATAATTCAAGTTGTAAGGAATCTACATGCTTTTGTTTCATATTAATTAGAGCATTAATATCACGAGAAATAGGATCAGTGACAAAAGTATAACTAATGTCTTGGTCTTTATAAGTAGCAGAAAATTCTTTAGCATTTATGCTGGTAAAAGGATAGAGAGCATTTATAAAAGGGGTGCCAAGTATAATCAGAGGGTATAACTGATTCTTAACCAAGCATTAATACCACGAGAAATAGGATTAGTGACAAAAGTATAACTAATGTCTTGGTCTTAATAAGTAGCAGAAAATCCTTTAGCATTTATGCTGGTAAAATGATAGAGAGCATTTATAAAAGGGGTGCCAAGTATAATCGGAGGATATAACTGATTCTAAGCCAAGAAAAAGCAATGCGGAACGCAAACTTTATTTTGGCAAATACGTGTATTAGGCAATTTATATTTTATATCTAAAGCATGTCCTGAAGTCGATCTTACCATATGAGTGGTTTTGTCAAAATACTTAGTAGGCATAAGACCTTCCTGAATACAACTGACATCAGCTCCACTATCTATCATAGCAATATCAGTTATAGAGAAAGTATTATCAATTACTATGGTACACTTAATATACCATTTATGAGCTGTAACAATCTGCATCATTTCTAAAAACATATTTTGTTTAGGATCAATATTAATAGATTTTGCTAGAGTATTTTCTTCAATAATATTTTTACCCTTGTTGTTAGCAGACTCAATCTGAGTAAGGCGATGATCACAAATAATCTGATTTTGTTTAAGAGATTTGATTTCTTGTTTTAACTGTTCAATTTTTCCTTTTAGGTCATCAAATGAAGTATCTCGAATAACAACATGCTATTTAGAAAGTTGATTATTGACTTCAGATAAAGAATAAGGAGAAAAATATTCAAACTCATTTTTTGATTTTTCAACAACATTAGATGAGCTAGCTTTATTATTAGCAGCAAGCTGAATAATCTTTTCACGCAACGTGTTATCAGTAACTTCTTTTAAAAGCTCTTTCACATTATCGGAAGTAATAGTATTAATATTCATATCTTCAAATTAAGATTGTAATTTATAAAATTCATCATGTTCACAGGAGCAAATATCACCTCTACATTTACAAGCATCTATAGTTGCTGACTGAGTATTACTAGATGTTTCAGGTTTATCAGTTTCGAAACCTGATTCAGAATAATCATCATAATCTGACTCAGAACCAAAGGTGTACAAGAAACTACAGATCTTATCGTGCATATCTTCCTCTAACTCTAGAGTTTTAAGCTTTTCAAGCCTACAATTTGGTGCTGTATGCCCAAATTTGCCACATTTATAACACTTAATCTTTGCGAGTTCTCGCCTAGATCTATTCTTCGTAAATCTATTAGATTTATAATGAGCTCTTCGCTCTTCCCGTTCTTCTCTAGATCTACGTCTAGACCTTTTCTTCCTATAAGGGTTTACGGGATTAGAGTCTCTAGAATCTCTATGTTTGGTCTGTTTTCCTGCATCTGGTAACCCAAACTGAACGCAAAAGTCTCCTAACTGAGATCTTTCTCTAAGCTTATCAATTTTTAACTGCCTAGAGAGCTTTAATTCATTGCACAAATTAATACCTTCTTGAGTGCAAGCTCCTATAAGCTTACCATAGGTATAAGTGCTATAAGGAATAGCACCTTGCGAATTTCGTAGAGTTTTCTTAACTCTTTCTGCAAATAATGGAGGTAAGCCATCTATAAACTTGGCTTTCCAGTGCTCAAGACCATTTCTGGTAGTTCCATTACCCGACTTAGATAAGTATCTTTATACCATCAGAATTCTCCTAAATGCCTACATCGAAGACCATTAAGAAGGGAACGAACAATCTAATATTAATTGGTGAATCTACCATTAAAATGTTCGAGAATAGTCAAGACCAGGGTATAAACTACGTCTTCTCTATCTTTTACTACGGCAAATCCTAGGTTATCAGTACCTTCATTAGCAGCCTTAGCATTTATTACAACAGCTTTTGCTTCAGTACTCATATAATTATCCCACTAGCCTCTAAGTTGACCAGCAAAAACCTGCAATTATCATCTTGCAAATAGTTCTATCGGTGTTATTAACACTTTTGCAAATAGTAGCATACATAAGCATTCTATGAACAAGTATAGTTAATTGTCTGTCAGTTAAACCGTCGAGATTCCATTCATAAATCTCACTTCCACAAAAAGAAGTATTAGTTTGGTTCCAATCCCATTCCTCTATTAGGACATCTTGAGGAGTCGGACGGGGATAATAATAAGTTTGCATACTAGGTTGATGAGCATAATTACCATTATTCTTTTTAGGATAACCACGAAGTTTATTAATTTCTAATTCAACTTGATTTTTAAAATCAAAAGTGGTTTCCATCTCATTTGCAAAATCTTCAGATAAACTAATGGGTTTCTCCCCAAATTGTGAAAACTTCTTATCAAGAAGATTTTCAAGGACATAAAGTGATTTAAAGATAAAATCCTAAATCTCAGGAGGTCTCTGAATAGGTACATCAGGTTGTTTTGATGTAGAAGCATATTCAAAAGGTTTTAAATCATTTTTAATCTGACCAATTAAAATTGTCAGATCATCCAATTTTTTATCGAGAGAACTAATATGTTCTCCTAAAACTTTCACATAAAGACCTAAATAGTTATTTTGAGAAATGAGATTATTAATCTCGTTAATACTTATCGTAGCCACATCATTTTCAATGAACTTTTGGAAAGCTGTGAAAGTAATACTTGTATTATTAGGAAGTATAAATTGTGCCTGAGGTGGATAGACAACTTTAATAGTATTACCTGATTCATATTTATAAGACCGTTTAAGAACTTTGATGAATAAATGTAAATAAGTTGTTATAAACCAAGGTACGAAGAACATAATATGATTATGCAAAGCACAAGTCTAGTAAAATTCTTGAGAAATATTATGCAAATCCTCCGTGTTGTAAGTGTCAAAAAACCAAGTTTTAAACTGGCTCCATTTATCATTTGCAAATTTGTTTTGAACATACTTTCTTGCTAGTGAACCTGGACTAAAATCGATTTGGTGTACATTCATCATTATGTATCATTAAGATTGAAATCCATTTCAGATGCAGAAGGAATATCCTTATCAGAATTATCAGATGATTTATCATTGATTTGAACAATATTTAATCGAGGATTCATTTTAATTTAATTTTTATCTGTAGATATAACAGAAGATAAAGTATGTAAAGAGGCAGCACGATTTCGAGCAGGACCATATAATGGCTCAATTGGAGAAATATGTTGTATAGCAAGTGATCTTCTATCAGAAAACATATGTCTATTATAAGGAACATTGTTTTCATCAAACTGAATGCAAATCTTACCATCAGAATTTTGCGTAATATGGGAATATTCTGAATTAGTGACAACATTAGTCATTTGTTCAGGAGGTATAACCGAATCTAAAATCCAAGTAGTAGGAAAATTAATTTCTTCCCATTTTATAGGTCTTCTAGTAGTGACTTTAGACTTAGCAAAATTAGTTTCTACTAAAATAGTTTGATCAGATGTATCATATAATTTACATTTGGGAGTCAAAGTAGCAAGTAATTTAAAATAGATTCTATAAGATAAACAAATTAATTCAGATCCAGGTGCATAATTATTACCATGTGTTTTAACATTTAAAGTTAAAGCATCTAATATATTAGAATCAGTCAAAGATAACTGCAAATTCGGTTGAGTATTAAAATAGACTGGACCATAGGCTATCGTAGATTCGATCAAACCCATCAAAGATTGTCTAAAATTTAAATTTCTCCCATCGCGAAGAGCAACTAAGAATGTTTCAGGTAACCCTTTAAGAGTTAGGGGTTTAAAAGCAATTTGAACCATGCCAATATGCAAGAACTTGTATTGATTTTTATAAACATTAATATCACGTTTATTCAACAAACGAATAGTTTGTTATGACAAATTTAACGCTAGAGATTGTTCAATAGTTTTAATTAGCTGTTTATTAGAAATCTTATCAAACCAACCATAATCTTAAATGGTTTTTATATCAACTTTCCGAATAGTCCATTTGTTTAATAAATCAAGGTTTTGAGGTATATCTACCTCTTCCAATCGAGTACTTTTAGTACTAGTATCTCCTAGATCCATGATCATGAGAATATATCTATGCCGAAATGAGATTGATGTGAAGTATTTCGGCATAGATAAATTCTCTTGATCATGGATCTAGGAGATACTAGTACTAAAAGTACTCGATTGGAAGAGATAGATATACCTCAAAACCTTGATTTGTTAAACAAATGGACTATTCGAAAAGTTGATATAAAAACATTTATGATTATGGTTGGTTTGATAAGATCTCTAATAAACAGCTGATTAAAACTATGAACAATCTCTAGCGTTAAATTCGTCAGAACAGACTATTTGTTTGTTGAATAAACGCGTTATTGATGTCTATAAAAATCAATACAAGTTCTTGCATATTGGCATGGTTCAAATTGATTATAAACCCCTAACTCTTAAAGGATGGTTACCTGAAACATTCTTAGTTGCTCTTCGCGATGCGAGAAATTTAAATTTTAGACAATCTTTGATGGGTTCGATCGAATCTACGGTAGCCTATGGTCCAGTCTATTTTAATACTCAACCTAATTTGCAGTTATCTTTGACTGATTCTAATATATTAGATGCTTTAACTTTAAAGTTTAAAACACATGGTTATAATTATTCACCTGGATCTGAATTAATTTTTTTATCTTTTAGAATCTATTTCAAATTACTTGCTACTTTGAATCCTAGATGTAAATTATATGATACATCTGATCAAACTATTTTAGTAGAAACTAATTTTGCTAAGTCTAAAGTCACTACTAGAAGACCTATAAAATGGGAAGAAATTAATTTTCCTACTACTTGGATTTTAGATTCGGTTATACCTCCTGAACAAATGACTAATGCTGTCACTAATTAAGAATATTCCCATATTACGCGAAATTCTGATGGTAAGATTTGCATTCAGTTTGATGAAAAAAGTGTTCCTTATAATAGACATTCGTTTTCTGATAGAAGATTACTTGCTATACAATATATTTCTCCAATTGAGCCATTATATGGTCCTTCTCGAAATCATGCTGCTTCTTTACATACTTTATCTTCTGTTATATCTACAGATAAAAATTAAATTAAAATTAATCCTCGATTAAATATTGTTCAAACCAATGATAAATCATCTGTTATTTCTGATAAGGATATTCCTTCTGCATCCGAATGGATTTCAATCTTAATGATACTTAATGATGAATGTACACCAAATCGATTTTAGTCTAGGTTCACTAGCAAGAAAGTATGTTCAAAATGAATTTGCAAGTGAATAATGGAGCCACTTTAAAACTTGGTTTTTTGACAGTTACAGGACAGAGGATTTGCATAATATTTCGCAAGAATTTTACGAGACTTGTGCTTTGCATAATCATATTATGTTCTTCGTACCTTGGTTTATAACCACTTATTTACCTTTATTCATCAAAGTTCTTGAACGGTCTTATAAAGATGAATCAAGTAATATTATTAAAGCTGTTTATCTGCCTCATGCACCATTTATACTTCCTAATAATACATGTATTACTTTCATTGCTTTCCAAAAGTTCATTGAAAATGATGTGGCTACGATAAGTATTAACGAGATTAATAATCTCATTTCTCAAAATAACTATTTAGGTCTTTATGTGAAAGTTTGAGGAGAACATATTAGTTCTCTCGATAAAAAATTGGATGATCTGACAATTTTAATTGGTCAGATTAAAAATGCTTTAAAACCTGCTGAACAGGCTTCTACATCAAAACAACTTGATGTACCTATTCAGAGACCTCCTGAGATTCAAGATTTTATCTTTAAACCACTTTATGACCTTGAAAACCTTCTTGATAAAAAGTTTTCACAATTTGGGGCGAAACCCATTAGTTTATTTGAAGATTTTGCAGATGAGATGGAAACTACTTTTGATTTTAAAAATCAAGTTGAATTAGAAATTAATAAACTTCGTGGTTATCCTAAAAAGAATAATGGTAATTATGCTCATCAACCTAGTATGCAAACTTATTATTATCCCCTTCTGACTCTTCAAGATGTCCTAATAGAGGAACGGGATTGGAACCAAACTAATACTTCTTATAGTGGAAGTGAGATTTATGAATGGAATCTCGACGGTTTAACTGATAAACAATTAGCTATACTTGTTCGTAGAATGCTTATGTATGCTACTATTTACAAAAGTGTTAATAACACCACTAGAACTATTTGCAAGATGATAATTGCAGGTTTTACTTGTCAACTTAGAGGCTAGTGGGATAATTATACGTGTACTGAAGCAAAAGCTGTTGTAATTAATGTTAAGGCTGCTAATGAAGGTATTGATAACCTAGGATTTGCCTTAGTAGAGAAGACGCAGTTTATACCCTGGTCTTGATTATTCTCGAACATTTTAATGGTAGATTTACAAATCAATATGAGACTGTTCATTCCCTGCTTAATGGTCTTCGATGTAGACATTTAGGAGAATTCTGATGGTATAAAGATACTTATCTAAGTCGGGTAATGGAACTACAAGAAAATGGTCTTGAGCACTGGAAAGCCAAGTTTATTGATGGCTTACCTCCATTATTTGCAGAAATAGTTAAGAAAACTCTATGAAATTCACAAGGTGCTATTCCATATAGCACTTATACCTATGGTAAGCTTACATGAGCTTGCACTTAAGATGGTATTAATTTGTTCAATGAATTAAAGCTCTCTAGGCAGCTAAAAATTGATAAGCTTAGAGAAAGATCTCAGTTAGGAGACTTTTGCGTTCAGTTTGGGTTACCAGATGCAGGAAAACAGACCAAACATAGAGATTCTAGGGACTCTAATCCCTAAAAACATTATAGGAAGAAAAGGTCTAGACGTAGATCTAGAGAAGAACGGGAAGAGCGAAGAGCTCATCGTAAATCTAATAGATTTACCAAGAATAGATCTAGGCAAGAACTCACAAAGATTAAGTGTTATAAATGTGGCAAATTTGGGCATATAGCACCAAATTGTAGGTTTGAAAAGCTTAAAACTCTAGAGTTAGAGGAAGACATGCACGATAAGATCTATAGTTTCTTGTTAACACTGATGCTCAATTGGTTAAATATATGTTTGATAAAGATTTTAAGCATGATGCTTTAAAATTAATGTTTGCCAGATGGCAAGCACAACTAGCCCCTTTTGATTTTGAAATTCTTTATAAGAAGGGAAGTGATAACTCTCTCCCAGACTTCCTATCTAGAGAATATCTTCAAAATGAGTAACAGTATTAGCAACTCAAAAAATGGTGATGTTCCCATCTCCCTTTTATTTACAGAAAAAAGATTGATTACAATATTAAAAGTTCTTCCTCTCAATCGAGACATGAAAGAACTAATCTGCTGGAAAATTATAGCTAGGATGGTGATGTACCTTTTCTATCGATGGAAGAATCTAATACTTATTATGACGCTTATTGGGAATAAATCTCGATGTTTTGTTTGCAGGATGGAACCCCCTTGGGTAACTAAGGGTCGAGGAAAGGGAAATAACCCACGAGGAAGGGGAAGATACTCCCCAAGTTTATCAAGGTTGTCATGCGGATCTTCATCCAACTCTTCGATTATACAGAGAGGAGGAATGAGTTTATTTAATTTAAACTCAAAAGCTCAAGAGGCAACTTCATCGGTACATCTGGAAGATATTCCAGAAAATAATCCATTATATGCCCAACTACAAGCATATTTATCACAAAAGCAAAGTGATATCTTTGCCTCGATCGCTAAAGATGAAGTCGATGATATCAAATCATACGAAAAGGTAGAAAAAAGAGAAACGATATTCCTCTTGGAAAATTCTGAGATACAGAGAAAAAAGAACCAAGGAAAATATTCCAACGGTATTTACTCAATGGACTTTATTTCACAGGTGATTCATAAAAAACTCAAGCCATATTATGAAACTCTGCTGATAACCACATGTGTTGAATTTCAGCACTTTTCAGGTTATAATACCAGTGAGAATGTTTATAAATTCTCCAAAATGATTATAAAACAAATCATTCCTATTGAAGATTGGGGTATTTTCTCGATGATAGAAAGGCTGATAAGCCTTAACAAAGTCTCTATGAAATTTACATAATGGGACTATATTTAGGCTTTTAATAAAGTTCTCTATTATAATAACGAGAGACACAAACATACTTGGTTCATTAAAGTATGTGCAAAGATATTTGCTAATCCTATTCCAAATTGGTTTTTAAACTGCTGGTCATACCACAGGCCAACGATAAAATTTTTGCCCGATCCGTTTCTCAAGTTATACAGAGAATGGGTTAAGGTTTCTCCAGACCTTAACAATCTATATCATCAAAAACACATTTGTTACCTACAACAAATCGAACAAATATACTTCTTCATAGAATTTTCTATTCCCTGGATTCATAAATGGGCTCCAAAAGTGGATTTCACTGAAGAACAAATCCCCTGTTTATATCGGACTTATTACAACAATTTTTGGGATAAATTAATGAAAAAGGCCTCCAAACAAAGTCCTTATACGGACAAGAACTGTTGGACTTGATTTCCAAGACAATTCAAGATTATAAATCAATTCCTTAGAAAGGAATAATTGCTGACACTTCGGTTAAACATATGGCTAGAAGAATTTATAACCAAGATGGAGATAAAAATGAAATGATTAATAATTATATGGAAGAAGTAAAGAAAAACCTTCTTCTTAATATCACTTACTATGCAAAATTAGACTAATCTATGCGCAGTGAAACAAGTGATGATACTCATGAGGCTCAGCCATATGAGTCAGAAGGGCCAGTTTCAGAAGACACACTGAAGAAAGCAGAAGATTTCCTTTCAAAGCTTAAAAATAAGATTTAGCGGATAAGCATTATCAATAGTAGAAACACTGTTGTAACAGTAGATCTACTGTTTCTAGGACCCGCATAGGGGACCCTCTACTACTATTCCTAGATGCTTTTTAGTTTCTATAAATAAGTTTGTTTTGTTTTGTAAGAGGCAGGTTCAGAACCACTCTCTCTCTTTTAATTTCCTCTCTATTAGTTTCTTTATTTTGTTATAGTTTGTGTAAGCTTGCCGGACTTTGACCGGAGTTATTAATAAAGAGTGTTGTTTGGTAACGACAAGGTATTTTCTTGTTCTTATTAACTTATTCCTATTACCTCTCTTTCGATCTAAGCCGTGACTATGTCCGGCTAAAGAATTATATCTATGCTGGAAAGCTAACTTCAAATTTATATTTATCATGAAAGATCTAGACTTTATCTAAATATGCATAAATTTATATATGATTTCTTGACTTGGTTTCGAGATGGTGGTACAGTCAGATTCAATACAACAAGTTAGTGGCTTTGTCTTAGTGACTCCGTCTAGCCAACCGTGGTTTCAGCCCGATAAGGAGTAAAAGGGCGCCTTATACCCGGTTAGAACTGCCAGACACATGGGCTCACTAAAAATACGTATTTGAATCTCGACAGACCCTTTGCTTGGGTAAAAGGATCAGATCCTTCCATACAGTCATCAAACTATATAAAAATTTGTATGTATTTCGATTCAAATTTATTTCTTGAATTTGAATGTTAACAAGCTAGATTGAAGATGACCGCGCGGACTACTGCCCATCTTCTGAGATCCTGGTTTCGTTGGTATCAAAGCCTAGGAAGTTTCATGGTAAATATGAGATTGATGTGAAGTATTTCGGCGTAGATATATTCTCTTGATCATGGATCTAGGAGATACTAGTACTAAAAGTACTCGATTGGAAGAGGTAGATATACCTCAATTGAGGAAGACATGCACGATAAGATCTATAGTTTCTTGTACACCTCTGGTTCTGAGTCCGATTATGATGATGATTATTCTGAAATTGGTTCTGAAACTGAAAAACCTGAAACATCTGGTAATACTCAGTCAGCAACTATATATGCTTGTAAATGTAGAGGTGATATTCGCTCTTGTGAACATGATGAATTTTATAAATTACAATCTCAATTTGAAGGTATGAATATTAATACTATTACTTCCGATAATGTGATAGAGCTTTTAAAAGAAGTTACTGATAACACATGGCGTGAAAAGATTATTCAGCTTGCTGCTAATAATGAAGCTAGTTTTCCAGCATAGATATAATTCGAGGATGCTCCTTGGCTCTTTTGCTTGTTTCGAAGATCATGTCGAATCGCTCTCTCATAGTCAGCCCTGGTACCACAGAAACCACATAAAATGAAGAATAAAACTTAAAACTCGCTAGAATGCAATGTAAGGGTAATAGCCCTGTAGATTCGTTCCCAGACATAGTCACGACTTAGATCGAAAGAGAGGTAATAGGAATAAGTTAATAAGAATAAGAAAATACCTTGTCGTTACCAAACAACACTCTTTAGTTGGATGAAGATCCGTATGACGACCTTGATGAACTTGGGGAGTATGACTACCGCCCGTCTTCTGAGATCCTGGTTTCGTTGGTATCAGAGCCAAGGAACTTTCAGTATCTTTATACCATTGGAATTCTCCTAAATGCCTACATCGAAGACCATTAAGCAGGGAACAAACAATCTCATATTGATTGGTGAATCTACCATTAAAATGTTCGAGAATAGTCAAGACCAGGGTATAAATTGCGTCTTCTTTATTATTATTATTATTATTATTATTATTATTATTATTATTATTATTATTATTATTATTATTTTGTAGTGGTTTACCTCAGCATGAGATGAATATTGCTCCAAGTTATGAACTAAATAATTATTTTGGTCAGCCCTCATACTTTGAAATGATGGAAAATATTGGGACATCCTTAAATTTTCATGTCTTGCCTACTTTTAATGCAGATGACTATTATTGGTACGTCCAACACTGGATATTTTTTAAAGTAAGTTTATTGTATGAGGTAAACATATATAGGGAAAATATCACGCAAGATGAACCCATTGATCCTGTGAATATCGATGATTGTGACCTTCCAAATTACGGCTCACCATCAACTAGTGATAGTGATGATTTGTTTAATGCAGAGATATCAGGAGATATTGTTCCATTTGAGGCATCATCTAGTGATGATGGATTTTTGGCGCCCAATCGGTCACCAAAGCCAATGCCCATGAGTCCGTTTCACGACGAAGAATATTTTCCACTACCGACTCAATAATTAGTAGTCACATCACCCACAATACGCATGCCTAAGTTTTGTTCTCATGAAATTTCTTATCTTGATCATCTCCCAAATGGTCCAAATATCTTTGTTGATACGCATGATGAATATACATCACAACGTATGTGGCGTGAGCCATAAGATTTTATAAATAGTGCTATTTATATTGAAAAAAGAATGTTGTTCAATTCAAAAAAATAGTTGCAAAGAGAAGTTAAGCTTCTACATTTAAAGAGAGCGATGGAGTACTCTACTATTAAATCGACAATGGAAAATACATTGAAGAACATACATGTGATATGGGTACGTGCCGCGAAGGACATTTCAACTTGAATGTTGAGATGACTACTTATGTCCTTTGTACTGATATAGAAAAAACACCAAGATACTATTTTATCCTTAGATTATTTTACTTTAATAAGGAAATATTGATTTTTATTTGATAATTAATATTATTTTTAATTTTCAGGTTTCCCACCAAAGATTGTCAAACAATTGTTCTTAAAGCATATGACATTTCAATAAGCAGAAGAAAGACCTATCTTGAACGCAAACATGCTTTTGAAAAAAGTCTATGATACTTGAGAGGGTTCTTTTATCGAGTTGCCGAGGTTCATGGAAGCTTTGAAACACTTCAATCCGGGAACAATAGTTGAATGAAAAATAGAGCAGCGAGTCGATATCGTTGATAATGTATTCAACTATGTGTTCTAGACTTTCAAACCATGCATTGACAGAACACATGTCTATGTAAAGGATGATATCAAGTTGTTTATTGCAATTGCAACATACGATAACAATTCAATATTACCTTCAATATTTGCAATAGTTGCAAATGAGATCATAGAGACATGGACGTTGTTTTTGAATCATTTGCACTTGTACATTGTCAAGGATTGTAGAGGCGTAACATTTATATCAAATAGACATCACATAATACATGTATCAGTGTATAATTCTCTAAATTGGCGATCCCCATTTGAATTTCATCGCTTTTGTTTAAGACATTTGAATGTCGTTTTTTTAAATTTTTTTTTCAAACAATACCCATTTGAACAACCTTTTATGGGTAGCTGCAACTGCAAATCACACTCAGAAGAATTTAAAAAAAAAAAAGGAGATGATCAAGGAAATTAACGCGAAAGAATATGCGTGGTTAATGAAGAACGATCTTGACAAATGAATATAGCACAAGGATGGAGATAGGAGATGGTGCTTGCTGACATCAAATGGTTTTGAGTCATTCAATGGACTGCTTAAGTCAGTCAGGGACCTACCAGTTACTGCAATTGTGAGACTTACATATAATCAGATTGTGAAGCGGTTTGTTACAAGATCAAATTTGCCAATCAACTAGTACAATAAAAGTAACAATGAATTCCTAAACCATTCAAGATCTTTGAGGATAATTGTAAAAAGTCACAACGTCACCAGTGGCGAACCTAAAACTTTTATCAAGCGGGTGCAATATATGAAGAAAAAAAAAATCATAAAAAGCTAAAATAACTAAATTTTATTAATTAAGTTTAACAAAAATATAATTATAACTTAATTAATATATATTTTTTAAACAAATAATTTAATCCAAAAAATGAGGCCAAGCACAAGAAAATAGGTTATTTACTCCTAGTTTACATAGTAAAAACGTTTCATTCATAAAGTTAGTTTTGTGTGTTGTTGACTTGTTCTGAACTCATGTCTTCCTCCTACAAAAACGAACACTCTTAACCGTTGGATCAAGACTATCATTTGTTTAAGGGGGGATCAAAATTTTATTTACACTAATAATTTTTAGGAGACATACCAAATATACCTATATATATTGTGTAATTTTTTTATGAAGTGGGTTCATATGAACACTCATGACCCAACATAGGTCCGTTCCTGAGCGTCACACTCTCATCAACTATCACCAACAAATGGAAAACATATTTGAGGTGAAGACACATATGCACCATGGCCGTGGTGGTAATAAGCACATTGTAAATGCATCACAAGAAATATGTCAATGTGGTAAATGACAATCATACCATATTTTGTGTTCTCAAGCAAAAAAGGTAAATTGGATATCAAGCATGAGAGAATATGGCATCAGAATTCAGCGTGTGTAGCTACAAAAAATGTCTACTCCGGATAATTCAATCCACTCGGCGGTGAAACGTACAAGAAAAATGCAGATTACTTGGGTATTTTTCAAGGAATTGTATACGAAAATTCGCAGGAAACATTCCTGCAGATTTTCCTACTAAAATGAATCCGATAGTAAAACCTTCGTAGGTAATTATTTCCTGCGAATTTCAAAATCCCCAAGTAATTTACCTAGGGATCTATATTTCGCAGGTAAATTACTTGCGATTTTTCTTGCAAAAAATATTTAAAATATCCCAATTTTTTTTTGGTAAAAATTAACAAAATAGGAATTTTCTTACCATTTTTTTCACATGTAAAGTCGCATGAAAATATTCTAATAATTTTTTTAGAAAAATTCTTTTAAGCAAATATTAATTATTATCTCCTAATTAATCATTTAGTTTATTTTAACTCATACGCCTCTTCTTCTTGGTTAACTATATTTAATAGTTTAGTTTATTTTAACTCATACGCCTCCTCTTCTTGGTTAACTATATTTAATAGTATCATTGTCTACCTCTTCTTGATTACCTATATTTAATACCATTGTCCCCACCCATATTAAATGGTTAACTTAAACCCAACCCACTACCCAGTACCCACCCCATACATAATTGCTCAATTCTCCCAATGTTCTAAGTCTTAACATTATATATTCTAAATCCTTATGCTCTTCCATCGATGTGGTACAAGAAGTACCAAAGACATTACACTAATTTTTGGTGATCTTCTCCGATTTAATTAATTTTTAAAGCTAAATTTAATTAAATTAATTGAATATTAAAAATACAATTTTAATATTAATAAATTATACAAAAAGAACTATAAAGTCATCTCATATTAATATGGTGATAAAATATATCTTAAAATATTGGCTAAAGTTCATGTGATTGAACTCTTACAAAATGAAACATGAAAATTATTTATATATTTAAAATAAATCACTACCACACAACATATCATGAAATTTTTGTGCCTACACTTTCTATGATATAATATCCATAACTAAGATATTAAACACATGCAAAATTTAAATTATTCGTACAAAGTTCTTATAAATAAATAATTAAAAATGTAAATATGTGTATATAATTGAATTATTTTCTACTTAAAAATAGTGCTTAACTTATTCAATAATACACACTTTACTATAAAATAATATTAAATCAAAATTAATTATAATTATAATAGTTATTTTTCCAACGTTATTTTTCGGAAAAATAACTAGCCATATAATTTCAATACTTTGTATCTTTCAAATAAAAATAAATAAATAAGAAAATGGTATCTATGGTTTTGGTGAGATTAAGTATTAATTATATAATAGTTAAACATATTGATCTTGACATTTGTGGTGATGTTCCAACATCGTATTAAATTCATATTATTGTATAATAATTTATTTAACCTAAAAGTATAGTAATTATTTAACAATAAAATTTATTCTAGTGTCATTGCCATTTTTTATATTATTATAATTTTTAATTTTGATAAATATATATTTAAGAAAATATTTCCCGAGGACTCCAAATTTTAAAAAATTCTTATATTTCAAGAAAAAAATCAATTAAATTATATTTTTAAAAATCAAGTATGCATAGTTCCAAGTAAATCCTTCAAAAAATCACCAACCAACGGTCCGTCTTGGTCAACCTTCGTTTCGCTTTAGAGATGGGGTTCTGGGGGTCTCAATCCACGGACCAGGACCAGGACCCGTGTTCTGACCTACGGTCCGTAGGTCCGACTGTGGGTCGACCTTTAGAATAATTTTCTGGGTTTTTTGAGGAGGGGTTGGAGGTGGCCAACCACGGACCCCACTTACGTTCTGTGGGTGGTGACTGTCGCTGGCTCCTGTAACTTCTGAAATCTGCATTCTGGTCTGTCTAGGATATGAGGTGTTACATTATCTCTCCCTTGGGAACATTTGTCCTCGAATGAAGACTAAATTAGCTGAAAAAGGAGGGAAAGAGCTACAAACCCTACCACTGCGTATTGGAAACTGAAATCTGACTGAACTAAGTTCTAAGGACATGCAAATACGCTGAAAATGCAAGACTAACTGGAGGAACAAGATACTAAGACTGAAATTACACATGAGTAACTGAAAGACTGGATATGAACATAACCTCAAGCTGGAATGGAATCGGAAGGAAATAGATGAGGATACTTGGCCTTCATGGCTGCTTCTGCTTCCCAAGTAGCTCCCTCTATGGACTGAGTCCTCCACAATACCTTAACTGAAGCGACTTCTTTATTTCTCAACCTTCGAACCTGACAATCAAGAATCTCAACTGGCACATCCTCATAAGTGAGACTATCCTTCACAGCCACACTTTCCAATGGTACTATAGATGCTGGATCACCCATACACTTTTTCAACAACGAAATGTGAAAGATCGGATGGACTGCTGCTAGTTCTCCTGGAAACTCTAACTCATAAGCCACTTTACCAACCCTTTTCAAGATCTTGTGAGGGCCTACATATCTAGGACTGAGCTTCCCTTCTTGCTAAATCTCATCACCCCCTTCATAGGTCTTCATAGGTGACACTTTCACGAAAACCCAATCATCAATTTGGAACTCCAAGTCCTTTCTTCTTAGATCTGCATCGGACTTTTGGCGACTCTGGGCTGTGTTAAGTCTATCTCTGATGAGCTAAACTTTTTCCATAGCATCATGAACCGAATCTGGCCCTATTAAGGCTGCTTCACCTACTTTAAACCAACCAACTGGAGATCTACATCTACACCCATATAATGCCTCATAAGGGGCCATCTGAATGCTGGAATGGTAACTGTTATTGTAGGCGAACTCTATAAGAGGAAGGTGATCATCCCAACTACCCTTGAAATCGATCACACAAGCTCTCAACATGTCCTCTAAGGCTTGAATAGTATGCTCTGCCTGACCATCTGTCTGTGGATGAAATGTTGTGCTGGGATTAACCTGAGTACCAAAATCTTTCTGAAATGACTTCCAGAAATGAGAGGTAAACTGAGGACCTTTATTTGAGATGATAGACAAAGGGACCCCATGCAATCTGACTATCTCATTAATGTAAAGCTTGGCGTAGTCCTCTGCCGAGTTTTTAGTCTTGACAACCAAAATGTGAGCATACTTAGTAACTCTGTCAACTATCACCCAAATGGAGTCATGCTGTCTATGAGTATGAGGTAAACCTGTAATGAAGTCCATGTTTATCACTTCCCACTTCCATGTAGGAATGTTGATCTCTTGAGTCATACCCCATAGTTTCTGATGTTCTACCTTCACTTGCTGACAATTAGGGTACTTAGCCACAAAATCTGCTATATCCCTCTTCATGCCATTCCATCAAAAGAATTCCTGTAGATCACGGTACATTTTAGTGGCACCTGGATGAATAGAATACTTGGAGTTATGGGCTTCTGCATGAATTTGTTATCTCAACTCACCTACCTTAGGAACACATAAACGACCCTGATATCGAAGCACACCATCTCCCCCTTGGGAGAAAACCTCAAATCTCTGTTGATGAATTACACCCTTTGGTTGAAGAAATATAGGATCACCATCTTATTTTTCCTTAACCTCTGCTACCAATGAAGATTCTGACCCGTTCTGAACTGTCACACCACCATCTGATATGCTCATAAGGCAAACTCCTAAGCGAGCAAGCCGATGAACATCTTTCGCTAGTTATTTCCTTTCTTTCTCAACATGTGCGACACTACCCATTGGCCTTATCAGGATGGTAAAGCACATTCATATCGCAGTCCTTGAGGAACTCAAGTCATCTCCTCTGGCAATGATTTAACTCTATCTAGTGAACACATACTGAAGGCCCTTATGGTCTGTGAACACATCTACATGAACACCATACAAGTAATTTCTCTAAATCTTAAGGGGAAATACTACGACTGCAAGCTCGAGGTCATGAATCAGATAGTTCTTCTCATGCACCTTAAGTTGTATAGAAGCATATGGTATAACCTTACCTCGCTGCATCAACACACAACCTAGGCCGACTCTGGATGCATCACAATAGATCACATAACCATCTGAACCCTCTGGTATAATCAAAACAAGAGTTGTAGTCAACCTAGTTTTCAGTTCTGAGAAGCTCTTCTCACACTCATTTGACCATCTGAACTTAACCTTTTTCTAAGTCAACTTAGTCAATGGAAAAGCTATGGATGAAAATCCTTCCATGAACCTTCTGTAATAACCGACTAAACCCAAGAAACTCCTGATATCTGTAGGAGAGGTAGGTATGGTCCATTTCTTCACTACCTCTTTTTTTCTGAGAATCCACTCCGATCCTTTCACTAGACACAATATGCCCAAGGAAAGCAACTGATTGTAACCAAAACTCGCATTTGTTGAACTTAGAGAATAACTGGAGATCTTTGAGGGTTTGCAGGACCACCCTCTAATGAGTCGCATGTTCTTTCTCATTCCTAGAGTAAATGAAGATATCATCAATAAAGATGATAGCGAACAAGTCCAAATACTTCATGAACACCCTGTTCATCAAGTACATGAAAGCTGCAGGAGCATTGGTTAGTCCAAATGACATAACTACAAATTCATAATGACCATACCGAGTTCTGAAGGATATTTTCGGAATGTCACTATCTTTGACTCTGAGCTGATGATAACCGGATCTGAGGTTTATCTTCGAAAAATGACTAGCACCTTGAAGTTGGTCGAACAAGTCATCAATCCTGGGGATAGGGTACTTATTCTTGATTATGACCCTGTTCAACTGCCGATAGTCAATGCATATCCTGAGAGACCCATCTTTCTTTTTCACGAACAACACTGGTGCACCCCATGGGGAAATACTGGGTCTGATGAATCCCTTGTCTAAAAGGTCTTTCAACTGCACTTTCAATTCCTTAAGCTCAGCTGGAGCCATTCTTTAAGGAGGAATAGAAATAGGCTGGGTATTTGGAAGGAGATCAATTCCAAAGTCAATTTCCCTTTCTGGAGGAACTCCGGAAAGATCTTCTGGAAACACTTCTGGAAACTCATTTACTACTGGAACTGACTCAAGAGTTGGGGTTTGAGAGCTTGAATTCTTAACCTGAACTAGATGATAGAGATACCCCTTAGAGATCATCTTTTGGCCTTAAGGTAAAAAATGAATCGACCCTTAGGCACTGAGCTACTACCCTTCCATTCTAAGATTGACTTGTCTGGAAACTGAAAAATGAACGATCCTAGTTCTACAATCGACTGAGGTGTAACATGAATGTAACCAATCTATGCCTAGAATGATATCAAAGTCTACCATTTCTAACTCTACAAGATCTGCTGAGGTGACTTTCTGAAAGACTGTGATAGGGCAATTCATGTATACCCGTCTAGCTATAACTGGGTCACCGACTAGAGTAGAGATTGAGAAGGGTTCTGAAAGAGTTTCTGGACTGACATCGAAGTTTACTGCTATATACGGAGTTACAAGGAAAAGAGTAGACCCTGGATCTAACAGAGCATAAACATCTAAATGAAAGACTCGCAAACGTAAGAGTAACCATATCAGGAGAATCTTCCTGATCCTGGCGAGCCTAGAGAGCATACAACCTGTTCTGGCGGTGACCGCCACCTGTACCAGATGAAGTAACACGCTGAGTCGGGTGACCTGCTGGTGCTGCTGAAGTTGTAGACTGAGCCCTACAATTATTACCTCCCTGTCCCAGTTTAGAAGAAGGGCAATCCCTCTATCTGTGACTAGTCTGACCACACCCAAAACATCCATCCTTCCCTGCAAGATACTCGCCCAGATGGTTCTAATCACACTTTGGACAAGTTGGGTAGGTCCTAGTAATTGAAACACTCCCCTGGACTTAGAGCCTAATGCCCTACCTTTCTGATCCTGTCGAAACTTGGAGGATGGAACACTAGTTGATGAAGGTGCTGTGGCTGAAGACTTTTGCTGAAACTGCGAGCGATTTCCACCACCCAATTTCTGCTGAGAGTGCTCATAGTTGCCTGTCCTAGCCTTTTTGTAATCATTAGCTTGTTCCCTAAGCTTATTGATGAGTCCGAGATTTGGACTCATTTAGGGCTTTATTTATAATGATTTAGTGTCCTCAAATGCTTATTTTGTGCCAATAACTGATATAAAACCCTTCATCTTTAGATATATGGATTGAGGAACAAAGCTCGAACAGAAATGGGCAATAGAGACAACACAAGCAAAAAAGAGAAGGGGAAAACAAGCCTGATGATCGCCGATGTCACTCGATGACTCGCCAAGTTGCAACTCTACCGCCAAAAGTTACAGAAGGCTAAGGCTGGATTAGGAGTAGCTTCGGTGAGCAGCAGTTCCACTTAGCGTGATGCCGATCGCATCGGCAATGGTAGACCAGGTCGCCAAAAGCACTGATGGAAATCCAGATAAGTGCTGATGGGCGAGATTAAAGGAAAAAGGGCACATCGTGGAATGAGACGGCGATCCCGATCTGACTTGCCTAAAATTACAGTGGCGGGACTAAGAAGAGGTGAAAAATGAAGGCGAGACGAAGGAAAATCGGCGAGTCGCCAAAGGGTCGACGAAGCCCGACTTACCTCGCCGATTGGTTCCAAATAACCACACATTAGACTTGCATAAATATATTTTTGCAAGAGAGAGAATTCATTCAGAAACGGGAGGAACAAAAGATTGAGAGTAAGAACACTACCATTGTGGATTTCAAGTGATTTTTAGCAAGGTTTTTCATTGGTATTTTGTAATAGAGAAGATTTTAGTTAATTTTAACTTTCAAATTTCATTTACCTAGCTATGGAAAACGTGGCAGGTGTTGATTTTCATCTTTTCACCATGATTGGCTAAAACTCTAACCTTGGGGGTTTGACAATGTGACCAATTGTTGCATTCTACTAAATGGGTGTTATTGATTAGTGATTGTTGGTGTTAATCTGAAGCGGGTCTAAATTATTATGGTGGTTTTACTTCATTATTGCATCTTTGGTGCGATAGATTTAAGAGTTTTGTTCTTGCTCGAGAGAGAAGTACAGAATCAACGTAGTAATTTTGCATCCTTAGTAGTGGGTCTTGATGGTTTCAGGTTGAGAAAGTGAAACCCTATACCCAACCTTTGTATCTAGCTCGTAAGATTGGATTTGATGAGAACATGGGCTGTTTAAATTATTGATAGTTTTGAGGTTTGAGAGAACTCAACGGAAATAAGGCAATTGTTCGAGAGGAAATTGTTTTACTTATAGTCCATTCTACCCGCGACGAATTAGCATTATCGGTAATGATGTACATCCATTAAGTTGAATTCGGTAGTTGGTTAGTCAATCCCCCAAGTGTTTTCTAGTTATCTAGTTATCTGATTGTTTCTTGTTAATAATTTGAAGTGGGTTGGTAACGACTTTATTATTCATTAGAGTAATTTTTCAGTTTTTGAACTTTGAGTTTTGAGACATTTTTCCTTTAGCTTTGAAGAATTGAAGTTTTCCATTTTTGAGAAATCGGAAGTGGGTCTTTGCAATTTGGACCTTTGTAAGGATGAAATCAATCGTACCCAGTTGATGGAAACACAATTTGGTAATAATTTTTATCTTTTTATGATGTCTAGCTAAAACCCCAATTCTTGGGGTGTGATTATGGGCTAATTTAGTTTATGGGTATTGCTAATTGTTAGTCTAAACGTTGTTTAGAAGTGATTTCAATCAGTAATTGTGGTTTAGTTTAAAGAATTGTAGTTGCAAATGCAGTTCTACCTTCGTATTTTTGGCTTGCTCGAGTGAGAGGTTTTAAAACCAAGATTATTGATTGATGGTCTGTGGGTATTGGCTTTCATGGGTTCAGCTCGAGAGAGTGAATCCTAAACCCTTTTCCACACATTTAGCTCAAGAGAGTGAATGGACTAAGGCGTAGACTGTTCTTATTTTGCATGCTTGTCGATGTTCGAGAGAAATCGACTTGATTCGGGGTAAATTGTTCAAGAGAAATTTACCTCATCTATAGTCTAGCCTATTCACTAATTTACAACTATTTCCTAACAGTTGCAATTACCCATTTATCTACATTAGCCTATAATCGAATCACATCCCAAGAACCCGTCTCATTATTGTTATTTTTGTGTTAATTATTGCTGTTGTAGTTAATAATTAAAACCAAAACCCCCTGTTATTTGACATTCGTGTCACCCCTTAATTTGAATTATGTTTTTATTCGTAAATGTTTATTCCTATGATTGACTTGAGCATATTCGTACTTGACTATTGAATCTTAAACACATACCTCTTCCTGTGGGATTCGACCCTAACTTATTTAGTTGGGTTATTATACTGACTAATGATCATTGACACTAAGAACTAGATTAAGTGTCTTGGAAACGTCATTAATCAAAATGGCGCCGCTGCCGGGGAGTGGTGTTGGTTAATATTCTTTTGTTAAGTTGAATTTCGTTCTTGTTAGTTATAGTTGAATCTACTTACTTTCAGTTTTGGTTTGTGTGTTGCTGTTTTGAACAGAGGAAATGAGTGTGAACGGAAGCAATGGTAGCCAAGTGGGCCACCAAGATGACATCGGCAACCTCAACGATGTCAATGAGCCTAATGTTAATGACCCTCATCTAATAGGTGGAATCAGTGCCATTCACTTGCCTCCAGCTGAAGGGAACACTATGTTCCATATTACAAGTACTATGTTGCAGTTCTTGCAATTGAAAGGGTTGTTTTGTGGGCTGGCTCATGAGGATCCCCATAAGCATATTAGAAACGTTGTTGATGTTTACAGGCCATTCTCCTTCAAGAACATATCCCAAGAGTCGGTCCGATTGAGGTTGTTCCCATTTTCTTTAATGGGAGAAGTATGTAAGTGGCTGGCTAAATTTCCACGGGAATTAATCACTTAGTGGGAAGAGCTTGTCACCGCATTCCAAGTGCGATTTTTCCCTCCTTTGAAGATGATGACTCTTTGGGATAGCATCCAAAGCTTCAAGCGTTTGGTGGGTGAGCCAATTCATGAGATTTGGCTATGATTCAAGAAGTTGGTGCTGCAATGCCCAACTCATGGTTTCCCTGACAATGTTTTGCTGCAATATTTTTACCGAAGCCTTGATTCAGTGAACAAGGGAGTAGCTGACCAACTTTCTCCGAGAGGTTTGAGGCAACAACCTTACATTATAGCAGCCCAGCTTTTGGATGGTATGACCACAATTAATCGGGCTTGGTACACCCACGAAGATCAGGTCTCCCCTCTCACGTTTAAATTTACCAGGGAACAGCTTGAGAAAGACCAAGAGAGGGATCATAACATGGCAAAGGTCATGACACAACTTGACATTTTGTCCAAAAATGTAATGGGGGATTGGTGCTCGAAGTGTCAATGATGTAGGTGTCGGGTGTGTTAATCCTGATGAGGCCAAGTTTGAAGCATTGTACAATGAAGAGGTGAATTATCTAGCCAACTAAAGAGGCGGTTACCGTTCAAACTACCCGAGGTAGGGTTGTAAACAAGGTTGGAGCAGGGATGAAGGTTGGACGGATCGTGATAGAGAGTGGAGGGATCGTAACCCCACTTGGAAAGAGAGAGACAGGAAGAAAGATAGATATGGTCCTCCCCACGACCGCCAAACGCCTAAGGATTCTGAGGGTGGCCAGTCTGAGGATATGCTGTCTCGTATTCTCAACAAGGTTGAGGGGTCTGACAAAATTTTGAAAGAGATGAAGGAAGATGTGTCAACCTTTGGCCAGACAGTTACCTCTCATTCCGTCTCTATCAAACAGTTGGAGACCCAGATGGGTCATATCTCATCTTATTTAAACCCGAGACAACAAGGGGGGTTGCCTAGTGATACTATGGTCAACCCCAAAAATAAAGTTTGAGTGAGGACTTGCGTCGTGCCACGACTTTAACTAAGGCGATGTTTGGAAGGCAACCCAAATTTTATTTGTTTTCGTTTTGTTTTTAGAAATAATTGTGTGTTGATTTTGCAGGTTGAAGTGTAGAATGTGTTTGCAAAAGTGGAGATTGGCAAGCTAAATGTCCAGTCGGTGACTCACCGAAGAGGTCAACGACTCGCCGACCTGAACCGCCGTTGGACTCAAGCAATTTTGAAATTGGAGTCTATAAAACTCGGCGAGCCAAGGAGCAAATTGGCGAATCGCTGACCAGGTCGGCGTTCACGACTTTGTCCACCGGTTGGACCCCCTACAGTAACTGGAGGTCCTGTAAAACTCGGCGAGGTAAGTGCCCACTCGGCGCGTTACTGAGTGGGTCAGCGAGCAAAAATTATGTCGTCGAATGGGCAAGAACTGGACGGTTTTAAAGGCCAAAAGTTCAAAATCTTTCACATTGCCTCACTTTTCAACTTTCCAAACTCACACCTGCACTACCGCGGTTTAGTCGTTGATTGTGTGTTTGGAGTTGGATTCTTTCCCGCCTAGCTTTGCAACTTATATATTCGACATAAAAGGCTGGTTTTTCGAACCCCAAACTTATATTTTGCGATTGTACTCATTTGCAATTGTTCTTATCTTAGTGATGTGTCCTAGGCCTCTCTGATGTTATTGTTTTTGTAATTATATGCCTGAATGCCTGTTTTGATTCGAATATCTTGCCTAAATTGTCTTTATCGTTGATATCCGAAAATATTTGTGCTTAAAATTGATCAAAATTGTTGGTTGTGCTAATTTGTTGTTGGGTCTAGTCGGGTGAAGTCTAAGTAACCTACATTCGTGCCAAATGACGTGCTTTGCCCAATGATGGAGCGGTTGACGTCATTATTAAGGGCAAAAGTAATCAAATGGCCAAATTTGGCCAAATTGGGAGAAGTCTGAGTATCCTGGGGTCATGGGTAACATGAGTCTTATTTTAATTGAATGAGTGTATGGTTTGATTTTGTTTTGGAGGACTGCAGGGTTAAATTTGGAAGGCGGGGTTGAAAGTAGGCACGTTAGGCCGTTTGGCGAGCTGGGTTGAGCTCACCGAAGCACTCAACTGTTCAGCGAATTCCCCTAGATCGCCTTTAATTTCTTGTAATTCTTGAGTTTGGGTTCTGTAACTTTCAGCGAGAAGCCTGAGTTCACTGAGTGCACTCGGCAACTCGCCGAATATCCTTCTTAATCGCCCTTTCTACTCCCTTAACCCCTAAAAAAGAACTGTAACTTTCAGCGGGCTAGTCCTTGCTCACCGAATACTGTCGGCGATTCATCGAAAGGCCTTTCTCATCGTTTACATGCCAAATTTTCTCAGAATTTTTGAGCCAATCCTTTCGGCGAACCCGATCTGGCTCGCCAAAGTGATTCGGTTACTCGTCGACTGGATCGGCGAGTCTGTCTGCAAATTTTCTAGAACTGAAGCTAACTCTTTTTGATGTTTTTGCAAATATGGCTAGACAAAAAGTGGCTGGTAGAGACATGTCTCCCCGCAAGAGGGAAAAATGGATCACAATCAACGAGGATGTAGCTACATCCAGGGAAAAAGTTACTAAACTGCCCACCACATGTGGGAAAAGAAAGGGAGAAGGAAAGGCTCCTACACCTGCGTCACCGGAGGTCAGCTCCGACAGTGACGACATCTATGCCACCCACTTCACCACTTCTGAGAGTGAAGGTGAGCACCAAGAGCATCAGGATGCAACTTCTAAGCTTGAAGATGAGTTACTAACGACCTAGAGAGCGGAGCTGCGATCCAAAAAAATGAATTATCCATCTAGGATCAAGACTCCCCAGACCGCCACTACTCCTTCTGCTCCCGCACAGGCTGTGGTCCTAGAACCACCGGTACAGGGTCCTCCTCCCCAGTCTATGAACAAACTGAAGACTAAGGGATTGAGGACCATCATAGAGGAAAAAAGGTTGTCCAGTGATAGAGTTATTGACAGGTATGCGGAGATCATTAGCTGCATGAGGTCACACAAATTCCAACTATTTACTAATCCCCATGTTCCTTACATTCCAAATTAGGTCAGAGAATTCTACAGTGCCTACAGTGCCCTGGTGCCACATGGGAAGAAGCCGGTTGACTATGTGGTTGTCAGGGGTATAAAGGTGAAGTGTGATAGCGGTGCTATCAATGCAGTCCTAGAATGTTCAACGAGACACAAGGATGACTGTCAATACAAGATCAGGACAAAAACATTGGAAAATATGAAGAAGTGGTTGGCTCTTCTGATATCAGACGGTACTCCCAAGTGGCTCGAGGTTGGAGCATCCATTGAGAAAAAGGATCTAAGCATTGCAACACGGTTCTGGTTTAGCTTTATCAGAAGTACTATCATGCCATCCCAGAATGAGTTGATTCTCTGCCACGCCAAAATAACCTGTCTTGGTTGCATCATTGATGTGACATGACTGAACCTGGGGATGATTATTGCACATGAGATCCTTATGAGGGCCAAGCAGAGACATACTTCCCTTCCATTCCCGGTGTTGATTACCGAGCTATGCAGACAAGCTCGGGTGCCTAGAGATGAGAAGAAAAATGTGGAAGGTATTCCCACATCTTCTACTGACATTCGGAGGATTGAGGCGCAATATTTGAAGGATGAGGCAGAGAAAAAGAAGGTAGCCCCGGTGGATACCTCCCCGGTTGTTGACATTCAAACATTACCTACAGAGGCAGTATTGCCTACTCCATCCCCTGGACCTTCAGGTACATCTAGTGTTGTTCCTTCTTCTACTCCAGTTCCTCTACTGCTCCCTTGCCTCTCCGATCTGGTACTGCTGCTGGTGGTGGCCGACCCCCGCTCACCCAGGCTGCATTGCTACGGATGGGGCAGCTAGCCCATTCTGTTGATAGACGCGCCTCCAGACTTGAGGCCACCATTACTGGCATGATCGAGAGGGCTCTTGCTGATGCTGTGACACCATTGAGTTATTCTATTGATGACCTTGCGGCATGTATAGCAGTGTGTGAGCAAGGCCAATGGTCCACTGAGGAGGTGACGGCTCTAAAGGCCGCTATTATTGCATTGAAAAGAGATGTGGACCAGCTAAAGTCCACCAACAAGTTGATGATTTTTGGGACAGTGGAGATCTCTGAGGTGCCAGTTGATCCAGATGTGCCTCCGATCACCACCGAAGATGAGGTTCAAACTGAGGAGGTAGTTGTTGCCGAGTCTGAGGATGAGACCGATGAAGACATGTTTGTTGCTGATGAGGAGGCTTCTTATGAGGGTCTCACGGAGATTGAGGAGGCCATGATAGATGCAGGTGTACATATCTCATTAGCGGATACACCCATGTCTCAGCCTAGTGGAGCTGGTACTATTGATGTGACTCTGGGAACTGATGCCCAAGCTCAGAGTGACACAACGGGCACTGATGCCCCGACAGATGGAGTGACTGTGTAGACATGACTATTTTTTACCTCCCTCTCTGTCACCTTTATTGATTTTTCGATGTTTTTATTGCATTTGAGGACAAATTACTTTTTGTTTGTGGTGGGGTGAGGTATTTCCATACCTACCTCTTGTGTTGATGATATTTTCTGTATTTATTGGGTTTTGTGCTATATATTGTGTTTTGACACTATTTTTGTGGATGTTTGAGCTTGTGGCTCCTTATTTTGAATGTAAATGATTTTTGGACCCTTTCGAAATTTTTTGCCACCTCTTGTGTCTTTAATTATGGTTGTTCTTGTGCAAATTTTAGTATCGATTGTGATTAATACCGATGACTTGAATAGTGATCTTAATCTAACAAACATGAATGCGCGACTACGATGAGGCCAAATGAAGTTGCGTAGACAATATGTGAACTCTTTGCATCTCGTTGTGACTAGCCGATTATCAAATTGAGTCTCTTGTGATGAACGTTGCACACTAGCGAAAGTGTGGAGTCTTGTTTGACATTGGTGTTAATGCCTTGTGTGATGAGAATACCGTGAACCTTGTGTGATGACACCTAGAATTTGCCCCGTTGGTCCGGTTGACTAAGTGATGCAAGTTCTTGAAATGATCTTAGGAAAAATTTTTAAAGAGTGAAACAATTTGACATTATACCTCTGTTGTGGCCTACCTTGTGAGTGTGTAACCTTTGCTTGAACACCCTTTGAGCCTTACCCTTTTCTTGGTAGAAACTTGATGAAATTGTGACCTTTCTTTACCCCTTCACCCATAATCCTCATGAGATGTGGTTTGTTGGAATAGCCAACTTAGGCCAAAAGCCTAAGTTGGGGGTGGTGAAAAGATAAGGTAAATCAAGAAGTGCAAAGAAGTCCCCTTTGATCCATGGTTGTGAAAAAGATGGAACCCCTCTATAAAAAAGAAGAGAAAAATAAGAAGAATGAAAAAACTTTGAAATAAATTTGTGAAAGTGCAAAAGAAATGGGGTGTCTGGTATTCCATGGAAAGTGAATAATGGGGTGAATTTTGAGCATGAATGAGAATGATGAATAAAAGGAAAGATAGTGTTGTTCATACCACATTTCATGAGGATAGCCTAAATGACCATATCTTTACACTCAGCCCCGTTACAAGCCTTGAAAAAATCTTTTTTTTTTTATCTTGAGTGAGCTGAAACAAGTGTTGATTGGGCAAACCTATGGGTGAAGTCATACATGTGTTCATCTTTGTGAGTGTGAGAGTTGCATGTGATTCTGGAACTATAAATTGTTGAACCATTGTGTGTGAATATGGAATCATTCTTTGTGTGAGGACATTTGAGTACCTTTGTTGAGCTTAAACTTGCATTTGAAGCAAGTATTGTGAGCTTGAGATTCTTTGATAATGATGAGTCACAACTTGAATCTTTGAGTGCACAATTGATCCTTGCACAAGTAAATTGAGTCTTGTTGCGTGCATTCATGATTGCGTCTTGTGTAGCACTGTTTGAGACATCATATTTGAACTGCTGAACTTGAGTTTTACTTGAGGACAAGCAAAACTTTAAGTTGGGGGTGTTGATGAGTCTAAGATTTGGACTCATTTAGGGCTTTATTTGGATAGATTTAGTGTCCTCAAATGCTTATTTTGTACCAATAACTGATGAAAAACCCTTGATTTCCAGGTATATGGATTAAGGAACAAAGCATGGACACTAATTTGTAAAAAGAACGAAGCGAGCGGAAATAAGAAAGAAAAGAGAGCCTGGTGATCGCAAAGTCTATTTGGCGAGTCGTCGAGTAGCCATTAGACCGCCTAACGTTCCAGTGTGCCAAGCCCTAAAGGAGAAAATCAAGTTGGTGAGAGAAAGGAGCAGTCGGTAGATCGTTGAGTGGTTCCGTGATGCAGTGTTGAATCGCTCAAAGTTACAGAATTTGAGAAAGCTGAAGGCCAAGGCAAAAAGGCGAAGACATTGACCAAAGGGTGGATCACCGAGCTGATCGGCAAGCCCGACTTACTGCCCCGAATGGTCTTTCGCAGCATATCTTTAGTGACTATAAATACATTTTTGAACCTTTAGTGTAGGAGTTTTCTTGGAAACACCATATTATTCATTTGAGTAATTTTTCAGTTTTTGAACTCTGAGTTTTGAGACATTTTTTCCTTAGCTTTGAAGAATTGAAGTTTTCCATTTTTGAGAAATTGGAAGTGGGTCTTTGAGATTCTTCAATTTGGACATTTGTAAAGACGAAATCAATCATACCCAGTTGATGGAAGATTTCGTCTTTACAAAGGTCCAAATTGAAGAATCTCATAGACCCACTTCCAATTTCTCAAAAATGGAAAACTTCAATTCTTCAAAGTTAAGGGAAAAATGTCTCAAAACTCGGAGTTCAAAAACTGAAAAAATTTCTCTAATGAATAATATGATGTCCCCAAAAAAACTCCTAAACTAAAAGTTCAAAAATGTATTTATAGTCGCCAAAGATATACTGCGAAAGACCATTCGGGGAAGTAAATCGGGCTTGCCGATCAGCTCGGTGATCCACCCTTTGGTCAATGTCTTCTCCTTTTTGCTTTGGCCTTCAGCTTCCTGAAGTTCTGTAACTTTGAGCGATTCAACACTGCATCACGGAACCACTCAGCGATCTGCCGACTGCTCCTTTCTCTCACCAACTTGATTTTCTCCTTCAGGGCTTGGCACACTGGAACATTAGGCGGTCTAATGGCTACTCGGCGACTCACCAAATGGACTTTGCGATCACTAGACTCTCTTTTCTTCCTTCTTTCCGCTCGCTTCATTCTTTTTACAAATTAGTGTCCATGCTTTGTTCCTTAATCCATATACCTGGAAATGAAGGGTTTTCCATCAGTTATTGGCACAAAATAAGCATTTGAGGACACTAAATCTATCCAAATAAAGCCCTAAATGAGTCCAAATCTTGGACTCATCAGATATCCTGAAATTTTGATTATTAAACTCTGAAGCGTGTGCTGCTCAGCTGCAAAGGTCATCGTCATACTTTCGTATTTGAATTCAAAGAAAGCTACTCTCTATGGGATCGACCCCAACTCAGTTGGTTGGGTTATATACTAACTAATGATCATTAACACTTAGAATTGGATGAAGTGTCCTTGAAACGTTAATCAAAATGGCATCGTTGCTGGGGAGTAGTGTTACTTAGAGTTCTTTGATTGAAGATTTGACTTGTAAATTTGTTGGTTGTTGTTAAATCAGCTTAGACTGCATTGTGTAGTGTTGGTTGGACTAATTAGAAGTAAAAATGAGTGAGGAAGAAGTGAATGGTAGCCAAGCAGGTCATCGGGACGGTATTAATGATATCAATAGTGTTTACAACCCATCTCAACTAGGTGAAATAGGTGCAATTTGCCTACCACATACTGATGGGAATGCAATATTTGAGGTCATTAGTGTGACTCTTCATCTTCTTCAAGTGAGGGGACTCTATGGAGGGCTAGAACACGAAGACCAACATGAGCATGTAAGAAATTTTACAGAGGTGTGCAGTCTGTTTTTATTCAAGAATGTGTCACAAGAGTCAATCTGGCTTAAGTTATTTCCACTATCTTTGACGGGGAAGGCTAACAAGTGGTTGGTGGAGTTACCAAACAATTCCATCACATCATGGGAGGACCTGGTTATAGCATTCAATGCAAGATTCTTCCCCCCTATCAAGGATGATGAAACTTAGAGATGAAATTCAAGGTTTCAAGCAATGGGATGGTGAACCCTTCCATGAAATGTGGGTGAGGTTTAAGAAACTCTTACTTAAATGCCCAACTCTTGGTCTACCAAACAATTTGCTAGTCCAATATTTTTACCGGAGTCTTGATTCGATTTATAAAAGAGTGGCTGATCAATTGGTACGAGGGGGAATAATACTGCAATCATTTGAGGTGGTTTCATTTCTTCTTGATGACATGACGAAAATAAATCAAGCTTGGTACACTCAAGAGGATCAAGTCTCTCCTTTTTGTTTTAGAATGACACAAGAACAACTTGATAAGGAAAGAGAAAGGGATGCAAACATCAAGAAGATGTTGACCCAAATGGAACTATTACAAGAGCATATGATGGAGTATGTGGGAAAGCCCAAAGGGAAAAGTGGAGTACTTAGAGTTGAGGAGTGTTCTTCCTCAGGTTATTCAAAGCCGGGGGAGAATCAAGGTTGGAACTCCAACAGATACGAAGAGGGTTTCCACCCATGCTATTTACAGCGAGGTGGGAATCAACGTTGGAACTATCACAAGGGGGAAGAGCAAATAAGATACTATCAAGACTGGGCTGAGCAAAGTGATTATTGGAAAAAGGGAGGATGACCATGAAGAGGACCACACTCGCTCGAGTGAGATCCCAAAATCGAAAGGGAGTGCAAGTAGTCCCCGAGTGAATGATTTGCTGTCACGCATCCTTGATAAAGTTGAAGGTTCGAATGATTTATTGAAAGAGATGAAAGCTAACTTTTCATCATTGAACAATAAAGTGAACTCTCATGCAGATGCAATCAAGATACTTGAAGGTCAGTTGAGTTTACTTGCAACACCATTGAAACCAAAAATTACAATGTAAGATGATGATAGAGGGCTGGTTGTGGTTACTTGTAGTGGAAAGGTAGCAATAGGCAATGTGACAGGAAATGAAGAAGCTCAAATGCATGAAAAAGACAAAAGTATGGAGGAAGAAGAGACACCTATCCATCAAAGCATTGCCAAAAGACCACAAAAAAGATGTGGACAAACACAATCCAATCCCAAAAGTTATGCAACCTTTACCCAAAATATCTCTTCCATTTCCCCAACGTCTCAAGAAGAAGAATGAGTATGAGAAGTTCAAGAAGTTTTTATCGATGTTCAAGACATTATCAATTAATCTCCTTCTAGTGGAAGCATTGTTGGAAATGCCGGGTTATGCCAAATTTATGAAGTAGTTAGTCACAAAGAAAAGGAGCTTGGATTTTGAGACAATCAAAGTTTCTCATAGTTGTAGTGCAATTATGACTAAGGAGATGATCTAAAAGAGAGAAGATCCCGGAGCGTTTACCATCCCTTGCACCATTGGCATGCTTCAATTTGGTAAAGCCCTATGCGATTTGGGAGCAAGCATAAACCTAATGCCATATGCGATTTATAAACAACTTGGGTTGGGTGAACCGAAAGCCACAACAATGAGACTCTTGATGGCGAACCGATCAATTAAACATCATGTGGGGATACTATATGAAATCTTGGTAAAGGTTGATCGATTCATTTTCCCGGCTGATTTTGTCATTCTCAATTGTGAAATAGATGCTGAAATTTCCATCATATTGGGAAGACCATTCTTGGAAACCAGGAGAGCGTTGGTGGATATTGAAAGCGGAGAACTGAAATTTCGGGTGAACGAAGATGAAGTAACCTTTAATGTTTGTAAGTCAATGAAACACCCAAGTGATATTCATGTGGTCTCCACTGTTGATGTTATTGATAAGGCGATGGCTAGTGTGAGCCATTTGATGTGTATGAGTGAACCACTTTAAGCTGTGCTTGCTAACTATGATGAATTTGAAATTCAAGGCTATGAAGAGGTAGTAGCTACTCTTTTAGGTTTGGGGGAGGGGGGTATACAAAGACTCCATTGAAGTTGGACATTGATCTAAAAAATCGAGAAAGTCCTCCCGCAAAGCCATCAACAGAAGAACCACCAAATCTGGAGTTAACAGTACTTCCCTCCCATCTCTGATATGCTTTCTTGGGGGTAAATAACACCTTACCACTGAATAATTGCAGCTGACTTGCTTGAATGGCAAGTGAAATTGCTCTTTGAGGTGTTGAGAAGGCATATCAAAGCTATAGGTTAGACTATTGCTGACATAGTGGGCATTTCTCCCGGTATTTGCACTCACAAAATTCAGCTTGATAGTGATTGTAAGCCGAGTGTTAAACATCAGTGGAGATTGACCCACTGATGGAAGAGGTGGTGAAAAAGGAGATAATAAAGTGGTTGGACGCAGGTGTGATCTATTCTATTGCGGATAGCAAATGGGTAAGTCCGGTACAATGTGTACCGAAAAAGGGAGGCATCACAGTAGTACCAAATGAAAAGAGGGAGCTTGTATCTATGAGACTGGTGATCGGATGGCAAGTATGCATGGATTACCGGAAGTTAAATTTGTAGACTGAAAATGATCACTTTCTCATGCCTTTCATAGATCAAATACTTGATCGACTCTCAGAGAGAGATTGGTATTGCTTTTTGGATGGGTATTCCGGTTATAACCAAATCTCCAATGCTCCGGAACACCAAGAAAAAACCACATTCACCTGCCTATATGGAACTTTTGCCTTCAAATGGATGTTATTAGGGTTATGTAATGCTCCGACAACATTTCAATGTTGCATGTTATCTATTTTGCTGACATGGTGAAGGATTCAATGGAGGTATTCATAGATGGTTTCTCGGTTGTGGGTGACACTTTTGAAGCATGTTTAGCACACTTAGGACAAGTTCTCCAAAGATGTGTGGAGATAAATTTGGTCCTAAATTGGGGAAAATGCCACTTCATGGTTAAGGAAGGTATAGTTCTTGGTCACAAAGTGTCGCAAAAGGGGATGGAGGTTGATAAAGCAAAGATTAAAGTAATTGAGAAGTTACCACCACCAATTTCGGTGAAGGGTGTTCGTAGTTTCTTGGGACATGCCGGTTTTTACTGGAGGTTCATCAAAGACTTCTCAAAGATTGCACATCCTCTATGCAAACTCTTGGAGAAGGAGATGAAATTCCACTTTGATGATGCTTGCATGATAGCTTTCAAGTGCTTGAAAGAAAACTTAGGCTCCACCCCGGTTATCATTAGTCCCGATTGGTTAGAATCCTTTGAAGTAATTTGTGATGCAAGCGGCACAGCATTAGGTGTTGTATTGGGGCAAAATGCAACAAACTATTTCACCCCATTTACTACGCAAGCAAAACTCTAAATAGTGCTCAACGTAACTATATAGTTACATAACAAGAGTTACTTGCGGTATTTTAAGCGTTTGAGAAGTTTCGGGCATACTTGCTATGTACTAAAGTGGTTGTTCACACTGATCATGCTACACTGCGTTATCTGATGGTGAAGAAGAATGCCAAGCCAAGATTGAAAAGGTGGGTGCTACTATTGCAAGAATTCGACTTTGAAGTCAAAGATAGGAAAGGTTGTGAAAATCAGGTGGCTGACCACTTATCAAGATTAGAAGGCAAGGAAAATGACGAGCCGAAGATCGACATAAATGATTCTTTTTCCGATGAACAGGTATTCACGGTGTCACGACCCGAGAGCATCCCCAAGTCGTAACATGCGTATTCGACCTCTCGGAGGTCTCATACAAGCCCTTAGCATTCATCACATTAGATATGTAAAATAGTGCGGAATTAAAAACTCTTTAAATAAAATCCCATAAGACTCAAAGGT